>UCOJ01000538.1:0-89170 GCA_900474305.1 Cecidostiba fungosa
TTTTTAAATTATGCCAATCGAAAGGTCTCGCAAAAAGCCACCAATTGGCACAATTTTTATTTCAGGGCCGCACTCTTAACACAGCGAAAATAATTTATTACTGAATATCTCAAAAATAGCCATAATAAAAGCAGTGGTGAATTCGACCGCCTTTCACAATTTTTCCGGGAGATTTGGGGCCGATAATCGAAGATCATTTGATAAGAATCAAAATTACACCCCCTTAAATACAGGGCCGCACGCCTATCTTCATTAATATCCAATTAACTGATGATAAAATACTTTGTGCCGTTTTACTCAACAATAATTACTCATTATTCGATGGTGTATTTTATTTATCAACAACTAATACAAGCGCACTATACTGAAAAAAACTACATACACTCCTCCATCATAAATTTCCTTGATAAAATTCTAAAAGGTCGAAAAATACGCCATCGCGAGTTTGCATCAGGTCTCTCGCAGATTTATAGATCCAAATTCGCCAAAAATACAATTATGCCTTCTGCACCACCTCTCATGTAGAGCACCAGGATCCTCTGCGTCTCTACACAGACGTAGAGCTGCAGAGACGGGGAGTGACAGTGAGAGAATGGAAATTGCAGGGAAAGTGATGGGGCAACTATTCATTAAAGCCTGCAACTCAGTCATCGGTCGATGCTGAGCGCAAGTCCTAGCTCATGCTGCTGCTGCTGCTGCAGCTCTGCGCCACTGATATTGGCTACACGTGTATTGGCGACTAAAAGCGTCCAACCGCCTACTGCACTACTCAAATTGATTGGAATTGTTCCCGACTGATATCTATAGCTCCTGCCTGACGGCTCTCACTCGTGTCTGAACACGTACACACACAGGTACGAGTGTTCATACTTATTGGCCTTTGCGTATTAGAAATTTACGTGTGTATATGTGGACACTTTATAACGTATAGTGAAAAAGTGTGTTCGGCCGAGTACAATATTATATATGCATAAAATTGAAGCAACGTTAATTTTTTGTTTCTGTATTTATAATAATTTTGTTTTAATCAGTTTGTTAAAGTCTTGAAATCAGATTTATATATGTCAACAATATTTCTCCGTCAGTGCTAATTACATTTTACGCTCGATATCATACGCCCAAAGCAGCTACGCGGAAATATGCGAAGCTCAACGCACGTGAGACTATTTACAGAGTAAGAATCGGCCGACTAATATCTAACGGGATTTCTCGAAAGTGAGAACGAGAGAGAGAGAGAGAGAGAGAGATTTCAAGATGCAAAGCACGAATGCTATAGGAGAGAGTGAGAGAGGCGTCGAGCGCGTGAAGGGTTCTTCTTCGGAATTAATTTTGAAGCTTCCACTAAGAGATGCACTCGATTCTCTCTCGTGCTTATCGTATCACTCGACTACGCGAGAACGTATTGGACTTTACCGATAACAAAGAAGACCCTCTACTCGTATATATACCCTTTGCAGAGCGTGCGGATATTTTAATCCCTTCAGAATTTAATTTTCCTCGGGCTTCATATTTCCGCATTCGATCTTCATCGATTCACTGAGCCGAAAGAAGTTGGAGCTCACGGCGCACGTTCCCTTTGCAGATATATGTATATGTTATATGTGTGGGTGTATTGAGAATATTGAAATTGTATAATTATTGTAGATCCACTGAATGAAATTTCTTTTGATCTTTCGTCTTTCATTCATTAATACACCTAACAGCGCTATAGTAGAAGCGAAAATTACTGTTAAGAAATATCTAGTAATTACCAAGCGCAACAATTTGAATGATTAGCACTCGAATAAGTAGATTTTGACTCAATGTTCATGTATATATAATTTAACGTATAATTACATCAATGTTGATGTTCCGAATTGTAGTTACGTAAAAATCATCAGCGCTTCCTCGAAAGATTTGATAATAAACCTTTAATAATAAACCATAAACTTTTATTGTACTTTTATTTTTATTTTAACACTCACATCTGAACATCGAATACAATTTGAAGTGTAGAATACATATTGATTTAAATAACAGTTTCAACATAGTGCATACCTTCATTATTCAAAATACTAACAATTATGGGTACATACATAACTAATAATAACTAAAAATTTAACAGTGTGCCTAAAGTTTTAAAAACTCTTAATATGTACTTCCTACTTTTAAACCAATACACGAGGATTTCGAATAGCATAGTTATACTCGATAATATAAAACCACCCAATAATAATTGAAAAGCGAATATCATTTTCTTAATGTCGATAGGTTTTCTCTCATCATCATTGTTAGTACTTTTAAGATAAAAAGACTTTTGACGCTCATAATACAATTTAATGAATCCTCCCCCGGATAATCTTACCAAAATCCAATTTATTTTATTCAAAAATGGAAAATCTTCAGAACATGTAAAGACTATACCCCGTTCGAATAATTTATTTTTCGATATGTGTATTATATCAGTTTCGTATACATAAAATCTTATCAATGTGTTCTGAAAGATACACGCTACGCGTTTTCCATTTAAAAGCATTTCAAAGCATTCAGTGATATCGCTAATTTGAAAATTTTCTCGTGTTATAAGGTTATCAATTATAAGTTCTCTGTAAAACCGATCCCCGTAAACCTTTAGATTTGATTCGATCAAATCGCCGGTCGAATCTACAGACGGCAGATATTCAGGAATTGTGTTCATTTGGCTCAAACGACATTGCATAAAGGTATTAATCACAAAAAAAGCATATGCTACGGTCATGAAAAAAATTTTCTCACCAGAGCCGTGAGGCTTTCTTGTGAAGGAAGTGTTGACCAGCATTCTCAAAACTTCCAATGCAGCTGAAGATAGCGAATACTCAAAAAGATATGTTAATGTTATTATTAATGTGAAAAAAAAGATACCCCAAACAAGCCAAACCCTGAATGTGAAAATATAGAAAATTTGCTCTGCTAAGTTGAATTCCGTGTTCAGTGTAACTATAGAAATTTTCACAGTGTAAAATGGATATGTTTCTTGTTTCACGAAATCACGTAAGAATGTTGAACCAATTTCAAGGTCTATGCCATCTAACAAAACATCTTTAAAGGTTCCTTCGGGCATTTTGTCTTCATTGATAAATCCACAGTTAAAAGATATCTTCATTGTAACAGTAGCATTTATTTGTTTAAGGACGTCATTGAAAACCTGATATTCAACTCCTATAAATCTATTATAACCGGTTTTACTTTTATTCAGCTGAATCGATTTTGAATGAGTGATGCAAGTGACGGCATTAAAATTATAGCCGTTTAAATTCGTTAATTTGTCAAAGTATAAATCTCCTAAACATTTATCAATTAGTTATTTATTTATCAAAATTAAAAATTCGTTAGCGTTTATAGATTTACTTACGTGAAAGTTGAATTCTATTTAAATTTTTAAACTGGTGTTCCAACAATGTCCAGTGACCATTTGATAAGCTACTGTTTGTTATGACATTCCAAAATTTAGGTGCCACATCATTAAAAGGATTAAAAGAGAACACATGCAAATTTTCATAACTATCAGGACATAAATAAATTGCGTACAAGATATGGAAAGTCCACGCGGTATTTAAAAATTCTTCTGCTGATTCACAATTATTTCCAGGAGTATTGTCAACTATCAAGAAAAATACTTCATGATTCCAATAAACTGAATTCTTTAGATCAGTCAAGACTTCTTTAAAGTTTTCATGGCTTGATGCGAGTATAACAACGTTATTTGCGCAATACATTTTATTATTTATAATTGTTTCATTGATTACAAAAACTCTTTTCATACGCTTATGAGTTCTGAGCGAAAAGTTGGCATTATTTTGGGTTAATACTAACGAGATATAATCATCAAATGATTTTTTGAAAATTATATTGTGATTTTTATTCCAATCGCCGATAAGTAGAGTGCTCCAATTTGTGCTGGTAAAGCTATAGTGAATGATGCATGCCTTGAACGAATTATAAATAAAAATTAGAATGTATAAAGTAACTTATACGTGTAACCATTATAAAAACTTACAGTAGTTTCAAATATTTTATTTCTGTCAGAGTTTTCCAAGAAACCATAGCTTTTAGATTGTACTTGGAAATATTGTAAAATAAATATTTTGAAGATGCAAACATAGAACGCAGCCAATTTATACTTCATAGCTGTGATCTAATATTACAATATTACACTCGTCATATTCCATTTGATTTATTTCACATTTTTCGAAAAACAGCAGCGAGTCCCGAACACTGGGGTTTCTGAATAAAGACTGACGAAGACTGCAAAGTAAATTTAGCACTTTTTAAATTAAAAAGTCACACTTTTCCTGTCTAAATAAACCTTGAAACAAATGAAATTCCTCCATATTGGCTTATAGAAAGAACAATTTACAAAAGTACTTAACAAATAGTCACTTTTCAAAATTAAAATTCGCGCCGCACTTCGTTGAAATATCAGACTCAATTTCTTCGAAACCCATATAATAATCCTAAAAAGCTAATGATCACGATCAATAGCCACGACTCGAGCGTCGAATAATCAAAACTGCAAAACAGAAACTTTCCATATACTTTCGAGCGTAAAAAAAAGTCAGTATACAGCGAAAGAGCAAAAGGGGTATGGTCGTCGCGGGAAACGGCAGCAGCAGCGTTCAATATGCCAGATGCCGCCGGGAATATTGGACAAAAGTTTGCAGGGAGAGAATATAAATTCGCGCGCGCACTGGCCGGTCTGCGAAAGAGCGAGACGAAAAGAAAAAGGATAGCAGAGATAAGAATAAGGGAGGGGGAGGGTCCAGACTATATACGAGTATAAGAGAGACAAGAGAGCGGAACTTTGCTTGCTCGCGCCGAATTTTGCACGGGCGACGAAACGCCACCTGGCACTTAACATACATTATGTGCACAAAAAAAAGCAGGCGAGTTGTTCTATATACACTCTGTCCTACGATGTTGACGATTTTTTTTTTCGTTGCGTTAGAAGAGAACGAGTGTTCTTTTGTAAAAGTCTGAATTTTCTGTGCTTGAATGAAAATACTAAACAAGTTTGTTGCAAACATGGAGGTATTATTACATGAAACCAAATAGAAGCTGTGCTGTTGGGAGAGTATTATGAGAAAATCCCCAGGAGAAGTCTTGTATTAATTGGCCACTAACAAGCTTCCTGGGAGACGGAATGTATATAGTCTGTAACTTGGAAATCAAACAACAGCTAATAACAGATAGTTTGCTATATATAGCTGTAAAGCGAGCTAGATATAACGGAATATAAGAAAAATATGCTCTTTTGAGGTATTTAGAAATTATGAAATGAAATTTAATTTACCGATTCGAAACTTACTTCATCTTGTTTTTTGATACGGAAAACCCCGTTTTTGAACCATGAAATTGGCCGAAAGAGAACCATTGTTGGTATAACTACTCAGCTCTTGAGAGCGTAAAACAACTTTTCAAAGGATGGAAGTTGAAGCAGGTCATTTTATCGCGATTTTCAACCTAAAAAAATGTATTAGTACTTTAGGAATTCATTAAAATGAAGAGAATACCTTACATAAATCACTTGTTAATTATAAAAAAACTTATCAAAATTTTGTAATTTTTGATAAAACATAAATGAAGACATTTTGAAAGTGAAATTCTGGATTTTGTTGGTACACGCTAATACACGCCATATGAAGACCTCTAAACGCTTCAAAAATCCAACAATCCACCATTCTCGCAAGCTCTCTATATACTCTATATAATTATCGGCTCGTCTCTGCGGACGCATTTAGCGATCGAGCACGTGTGCAAAGCCCCTGTGTCGCGTCGCACGAGCTCCTTCGAAGGCTCTCGCCTATCACCCGCGTATAGGTATATAGACGCGCAATTAATACTTATAGCTGAGCACGTAGCAGTTTGTGGATACACGTGTCTTGCGCTCTCTCTCTCTCTCTCGCCTCCGCGCCCCATTAGTATCCGCATTGGGGATGACGTTCGCGTAGTCCCCCGACACTTTGATTCTCTCCCTTTCTCTCTCACTTGGTCGGTTCACGATGTGCAGCTTTTCTTGGTGCTATAAGGTAGTGGTCGAAGGTGTATGTAATATGAATTAGACAGAAGAACAGAAGTGATACAAAAATGAGTCCTCAAGTATGTATTATATATAGCTATTGAAGAATATTTTTGAATGTTCCAAAGTAATTTTATCTTTTTTTTTTTGTAATTTTTCGAAACCTTCGTTTGATTATAATTGTTTAGTAAATCTACTATTTCCATCAGTTCGTAAATTTCGCGATAAATGCTAGTGTATCAGACTTTTCAAATAAAAAGTATTTTTACAAACTACCTGGTAGAAATGAACCTAAGAACTGGTTAGTAACTATCCAATTCTTAGGTTTCAACCTAGTTTCTACCTAGTAAGTGGCCACTTCTTAGGTTCATTTCTACCAAATTTGATACCCGTCATTCCCACAGCCTTCACCTTTATCAATGAGCAAACGATTGTATCGAGTAAACAGCGCGATCGAGTTCGGAAGTTCGAAACGTCACGCTATTATATATAGGTATAGAGTAAGGATCAGTATAGTATATTTAACCTGAAGGTGGAAATGCGCGCGAGCTTTAAATTTGATTACGACTCGCTGTGGACGAATCGATCTGGTTTTGAACTTCGAGTCTGAGGTATATACGTATAGGTATATACATACGTACGTATGTATTACGCTGAAGACGCAGATGAGCAGAAGGGAAAGTTATTGCACAAATTTAAAATGATGTAAAGTATTCTGCTGGTTAATGATAAAAAGAAATACAAAAAGTGATATTAATCTAGTCGCGCAATAAATAGTAAAAGAATGAGTCCATTTCTGGATCTTATATTGGCTGAAATAAAGCTTTATATATACATATATTTAACTCTAATCTATCAATTAGTAGTACATTCAGATGCAGTTATAGCACGAGCGGCTCAAGCACTCTTGACTATATACCATATACATTTTTTAAATAAAAATCCTCTGAACAAAATCTCCAGTCTAGACAAAATTCCCATTGTAAAATCGACTGTATATTATTATCGCGGCGGTCGACTGATTGAATCGAATTCCCGATAAAGCAATTAGGATCTCGCCGAAGAAGAAAAAGGATCGATGCTCACCCACAGGAAACCTGCGAGTCCGAGTAAGATGCAGTCTCGAGAACGAGACCTATCCTCTACCACTCTATATATATATATAGACCTCTTTGTGTATATCTCAGGGGTAAGAAAGCTCGCGCGCGGGGCATTAGAATGCAGCGTGTGTTGGTCTGCAATCAGACCGGAACAGAGAGCCTAACTAGCTATGGATCCGCTGCCGGAAGCTAAAGCTATATAGCGATAGTGTGTCTGTGTATATATAGAGGTGTGCGA
Organism: Cecidostiba fungosa; assembly: GCA_900474305.1. Lineage (NCBI taxonomy): Eukaryota > Metazoa > Arthropoda > Insecta > Hymenoptera > Pteromalidae > Cecidostiba > Cecidostiba fungosa. The sequence goes on from UCOJ01000538.1 coordinate 7,373, forward strand.
ATGTGCAGTGTATATACGTGGCTATAGATGTGTGCTGGAGTAAGTTTGTTTTCGGTAAAGTTTTTACGTGCGGCGAACGAAATTCGCTCCGAGAGCTGAGGGAATTGATGTTTGCAGAGCAGAGGAAAATGAAAATTTAATAATTAAAACTAGACGCTGCAAATTTTTAAAGCCTTTTATTGTTTCGATATTCTACATACGAGTATAGAAGCGATTGATAAAAAAATATTAATATACGAATCCGAGCTTTTACACCGATTGGTAAAAGCGTTCTTTTTTTAAAAGAAATTTTTTCAATTAAATTCTTTACGCGCGTTATTCGCCAGTAAACATCGTCAAAGCAACCTCATCCTTATACAATTTACATTATAACGAAACAGAGAAAAAGTTGTATCTTCTACCCGAAAAATCATGAATTCAAAAAACTTTTCCCCTGCGATCGACAAAAACTCACCAATTAATTAATTCAGCCCCCATCAAACTCGAAATTGACGACGTATCTGCGCTGTAAACAAACTCGCTTATTCGCGTATACCTCATCCTTTTATTATACACGGTGCAAACTTTTGCTCTCTCACGAGCTTTATGTACGCGTATATACCTATGCATCTTTTTCCTGGACCTTTTTTTTCGCGCGGATTGACACAGGCGCGCAAAAGTATACGGTTAACGAGGGTAGCTATATATATACGCGCGTTATGAAGAAAAAATGAAAGCGTTCCCGCGAGGAACGTTTGTAATTGCGGAGGGAACGACTGCAGGCGTCGGCAAAAGTATTATAATATAATGCGTCATTTCGTCTCGCCGGTGCGTATATAACTGTACTGATTTTTTGACGAGAGTTCATTATAACGCGGAATCACGAGATCGACTGCAAAAGTTTTTGCGGTTTTCGTATTTAATGTGTATTCTTTTTTTTAGTTGATGGTACGTGGAATATACATTTTTGAGAAATATACTGCGAGTATTTTTTTGAAAGCTCGTACTTGTTATAAAGCTTGCAAAAATAGCGGGAATTTTTATGAATATAAGCAACAACAACAACAAAAAACATCCTCATAATACACAGTACATATAGGCACTCTTATAATAAAAAAACACAGTCTTGCGAAGACTGCTTATTATTCTCACAATCGGAAAAATCTGCAAAACGTACAGTCGAACAGTTACACCGTGAGCTGCAATAAAAGCTCGCCTAAAAAAGAATACACACATTTCGTATATATATAACACATACCCCTCTAGATAAAAATAAAAGCCCAAAACCAACGCAAACGATTCGTGGTGGTGCATCAGTTGTAACGTCCCATTGTAAATCTATCCGACGGTGGTGGAACCGACGACGACAATGACAATAACGCAGAAAAAAAAATTAGTCTGTGTATAGAGGAAAAGCTCCCTCCCTCCCAAGCTCGTGGAAAAAAAAAGTAACAACGCACATCCATCGGAAGTCGATGAGTTATGCGCGATATATCGGCTTAATGAAAGGTCAAAAGGACAGATATCGAAGAGTGAGCCGTCGGGGACGACCTTTTCTCTTGAAATAAAAGGTCGACCGGCGGCGATATACATATAACGGCGTAGTATGGCCAGGGAAATATGACAGTTAATGGAGGTCAACGAGAGGAAAGCGAGCTCGAAAAAGGAGTCGTGTGCGCTGCGCACCAGATGGAAAGAGAGAGAGGGAGGATCGACGAACTAATATGCCAGCATATGACGATATGTGATATACGTATATACTGTATATATATTTTTCGAATATAGCAAGATATATATAGTGAATATAGTGCGTCGAATTTCTATAGTGAGTCGACGGAAACGATTCTACTTTAGTTTGACCTGATTTACTCTCTCTGTGATGTGATATACTCGGTATGAGAATTGCTGGACTATATACACACATATCAGAGCTTTGGTTTGATTTGCGAGAATTTTCGCGTGGGTCGAGAGCCCCGATTTTGTTTTCATTTGCTGAAAAATAGTCTGGAAATCCGAATGTTTGTTCGCAATTTCTGGCCAGACCAATTAGTTAAAACAATTTGATATACCACAGTAAACGACATAATCGATGATTTTGAGAGATAAATGATCAATTACAGCATCTGTCCACAACAGAGTTTGCACATGTTCCCGGATATAAAACGCAATTTAAAATACATCAAAGTTTCAAGAGTAGACGACCAGTTATATATCACTGTAGCGTTGATTACTAGAAACTAAAAAAAAAAGGTAGTTTCAATCGTCGTCGACTACTTTCGGACACAGCAATAAACCCCAATATCCTTCCTGTAACGAACAAAATAGCCAGAGAGCGACAGATTTACAAGCTTTATACGCTATATACGGCTGTAAAAAAAGCTCCTTCTCTCCATCAGCACTGCATCAGCCACTACAACGGCTACATAACAAAGTAAAATCACTCGACGCGCACAATACCGTCCGCTCCACAACGACACGAAAAAAAAAAGAATCCAAATTTTTCCACACCGAGTTCACTACATACGTATATATATAGTACACACTAAAAAGGGGTATAGTAGGCACTATATATGGCACACAGAAAGAGAGAGAGAGCGCGGAAAAGCGAGATAAAGAGCGAGCGAGAGAGCAAGATAACTGCAGCAGAATAGAAGATTCGATTGCACGTCACGAGCAGCCCCCGGAGCCTATTTCGTCGCAATCGGTTTTTCATTACCGGAAGCCCAACCGACCCTCCCTACCCCCGGCTTTATTCTTCTCCGGCGAATATCTCCGGCCGCCAACGACCAGCGAGACACGCCGCTGCCGCCACCGTGAATTCACTCTATATTTTTTCTTGAGCTTATTTCGCGATGTTATAATTAGGTTTGACAATTCTTTTTTTTTATAAAAAGCGTGTATGGTAACTATTATCCATGATCATTATACGCTGTAAAAAGGCAGGTTTTCGGCTTGTTATTATATGCCCTTTTTTATTATACATTAGAAATGCTTTAACGAACAAAACAATTAAGTATGGTCTGGTAAGCGTGTCATATCAAACATAGCGTGTTTCCAAATTTTTATGAGAAAATTCGAAGAGTGTATAAGCGGCGAGGAAAGGCCGGTTGAGAATCTCGCAACAATATTATCAAAATACACCCTTTTTATTATAATATATTTGAAATTTTCACTTTTTGAGGATACTGATGGATATCCGGTGCGAAAACGAACAGCCAATCAGAGAACGAATAAATGGTTACCCAAACATGGTCTTTTTTTAGGATTTTGCGTTTGAAAAATTGAGCGACACGTTGAAAACTCTTGTATGTATATGCGCGTTTTTTCTCGAGAGCGAGAGTATATCGACGTGTGTATAATATAACACAGATGAAAAAGGAAGGGGGAGAGAGAGAAGATTGTGCGGTTCTTGCCCTAATTGAAATTGGAAATTTTATTTCACCGCACCAAATCCGTATTGGATGATTATTTTTGGAAGCGGCGAGAGAAACGCGTGGACGTTTTGGAACGAACGAAACAATTATTGTTTTTCATTCGGACGAGTGTAGTATTATATGTGTATATCTATGTATAGTATTTTTTACGTGTGATGGTTTGATAAAAAGTCTGCTGCGACGAGTAAGGAATGAATTTGTTTTCGGATAAAAAGAGCTAAAGAGCTTTTATTGTAGTTTGCCAATGCGAGTTTGAATAATAAATTTGAAAATTGGCGCGAATGATCACGTGGTATATTATTAGATAATATTTTGGTTGAAATAGCATGTGGATAACCGATTTACTACTAATACTTTGTGAGCGCATTACTCCATACTACCATATATTGAATTAGTAGTAGATAGTATTAAGTATGGTCAGACGCACATATATATATAATTGACGATAAATGCGACTCGTGCTTGAAATTATAGCTTGTACATACAACAATAAAAATTGTACGCTTACTAGGTTTTTATGATCTAAATGACTAAATTATTGATATTATTACTGACTATTTAAATAAAAATGCAAATTTAAAATCACATACAATAGAATCTAAGTGATATTCTGTTCTACCCCTGTAACACTAAAATCTCTTTGAAAAATTTGCATAAGTTTATAAGCACTTTTACAAATTGTTCAACTTTCGTCCCTATATCGCCATCTCGTTGAAGTTCTAAGAATTAAGGAGAACGCGATCGTTTAAACTAAGAACAGCAGATGGCACTACATTTCCGTGTTTTCTAGTGTTTTCTGTATTTCTGCTCTTTGTTTATGTAAATATGTGCAATCTGCGATGTGCCTATACTTATATCTTCTACATACGTTCGTGTGCCTTTATTAGAACAAAAAATAGACTATAAATGTGAACGTGCGCGCGTGGCTGAGTTATAAACAGCTGATTGCTTACAGTTTTGTGCACATATGCGCATACATACATACATTTTTACACTCCACACCCATACCTATTCAAAAGTTGCTCAAGATATTTGAATAAAGCTTCTTTCTCTTTTACTACGTTTCGACAAACAAGCTAAATAGGATGGATATAGTTTGGGATACTCGCCGATAAAATAGCTCATTTAATTTCGAGAACAAAGAAAATCATTTACTAGTCATTGCGAAAAGGAAATTCAACATAATGTCGTCGTCAGACAGCGATGCTGTCAAACAGCCGATAAAGCGTTTAGAAATTCCAATTAGCAAGTTCAATGATGTAGCTATTCCGCACCATCTTGACCTTTTGAAGAGACACAAGAATAACATTAAAAAAGTAAGTTTTCTCGCTTGAGGATACCTTTTTTTTTGGTCACCAGTAAATAATAATAACCTGAATGTTTCAGTCTCAAGGTCTTCGAGACTGGGATCGAGTCTATACAGAGCAAATAAATGCTTCCAGAATAGTGAAGCAGCTTAAGCAATTGCTTTATGAAATGGATACTCTAAGAGGACAAGTGCTAGACAGCGATATAGCTGCTTTTGATAAATTAACAATGAAAGCCAGGACTAGTACTTTGAATGCGATCAAAGAATATTTAGGTACGAGTCTTAAAATATTACTATTGCTGTGATTTACTTATGATTCATTGATATTTAATTATTATGTATTCTGATAGAACTTGAGTTAAATTTACCATTGGTTGAGAAGCGTTCAACTCGAGTTTCTGATGATTATCAGAATACAGAAGAAAATCCACTGGACAATCGTTTTATGCAAATACAGGCAGAAGAAGAAGAGTTAGAGAGACAGCAGGCTTGTCTGCAAGCATGGACGTCTTTACACAATGATTTAGAAGAATTACAACAACTTTTCATTGATTTCAATCAAATAGTGCATGTAAGTTTCATCCAAAATGGCAAAATTAATAATTGATTTAATAATATTGAATCATTTTTTTTTTTTGTTTTAGGAACAAGCAGATTCAGTGGACAGAATTGAAAATACTGTAGAAGATGTTGAAGTAAATGTTACGAGTGGAACAAGGCATTTACAACAAGCATCAAAATACAAAGTAATGGCATACCCACTAGCTGGTGCTTTGCTTGGAACTTGCCTTGGAGGACCTATTGGATTATTAGCAGGATTAAAATTTGGAGGATTAACAGCCATTGGTGGTGGACTTCTTGGTGAGTTAATCTATGAATTATAAAAATGTAATATTCAAAACTCTTTTTCTATAAGTTTTAAATTATGACCAAACGTGATTTTTAGGTTTTACTGGAGGAGCGATATTGAAGAAGAAATGCCACGTAGATACAAATCTTAAACAGATTGAAGGTCCTACAGAACTACGAAGAAAACCAAGTACCTCGAATCAAGAATTAAACAAGTCTGAGAGCAAAAAGGATTCATGACAAAAAACACAGTCTGATGCATGCAAAAAACAAAATTCGTGCAACGTTTTCTAGTAAATAATACGAAATATTATTAAAAATATCCGTGAAATTCTATTTATGATATTTAAAAATAAGATGTAGTTGATTGTTATATCTCCTGTGGAGAAATAGAAATTCACTGTTATGCTAAAACCTTGCTTGGAAACACCTGTGATTTAAAAATGTAAAAATTTGTAAATATCTATATTTTGCTATTGGTAAATGTAACCAGTTCAGGTATTCGGGTACCTATCATGTCATAATATTATACGAATGCTAGTTAAAAGGTTGTAACATTTTCACTAAATTAGTAAGAAAAATTTCATATATCTGCACATAAATTTTTAATAAACGAATAAGTAAATTCAATCAATTGTCAGTAGTATCATTTATTGTCTATTATTGTCCTCTTCATATTCTATGGTTTTGGTGATCAAGTTTTTCGTTAAATAACAATTTACGACACGGCGTTTACGAGTTACTTACACCGTGCCGTAACGAACTATTTATATCGTAATATACTAATAAATTATAAATTCTACAATTTAACGTAATTGAGCGTAGTGTTACCAAAAATTGCAGTAGAAATCGGGATTTGGGAAACCCATCTCGGACAATAAACGCACGTGCACTCATTGTTTTGCTTCTATATATCCTTGACCAACACCAACATCAACAACATATTATAGGCCTTTCTTTTCTTGAAGGGATTGTGACTGTAACGTCCATGCAGTGTATAGCTATATATATCATATGTATAGATATACACTGCATGGACGCATGTGACCGCGCGGGGGCGCGCGGCATGATGCGACTGATGCACGCGTGTGTTGTCTTTGCATGCTTGAATCAACATGCTTCTCGCGACCGGCGTATAAAGTAGTACCTGTATTCTTCGATTACCTATTGCTGTAATAATATTATTTTAAAATGGGAAAGAAAGATAAAAAAAAGAAGATCAGTGGAACTGAGAAGACGTTGAAGAAAACTGAAAAGAAATTAAATGCCAAGATGAAAAAGGAACTGGCCGCTCTTGGAGAGGTTAGAAAAATTCAGCCTCGAATATAAACATCAGAATCTATACCGTAGAAATAACTTAATTATTCAATAATTCTACTTCTGTTTACTTAGGACGACATTGAAAAAGTTGTAGCTCAAATTGAGAAAGAGGAGGCACGTAGGCAAAAAGTTGTGGAAGCTGTGGTTGATCCACCATCTCGCAGAGTAAACTTTTCTTTAACTCCACATCCTCTCAAAGATGAATTAATTATGTTTGGTGGTGAATTTTACGATGGCCAAAAGACAGTGGTTTATGGTGACCTTTTCTTTTATAATATCAGCAAAAACGAGTGGACTGTTGTTAAAGCACCAGGTGCTCCACCACCTCGATGTGGTCATCAAGCAATAGCCACACAGTCTAATAAGGGAGAGCTTTGGATTTTTGGAGGAGAATTTTCTAGTCCATCAGAGTCACAATTTTATCATTATCGAGACCTTTGGGTATTTCATATAGGAGAAAAGAAATGGGAGAAGATAACGTAATTCATTATATTTTACTTTTAATGATTTGATTAAATATCATTAGGTAAAAATTTTCAATTGTAAATATTTTCTTATGTTCAAATAGAGCTCCTGGAGGTCCTTCAGCAAGAAGTGGACATAGAATGATTAATATTAAAAAAAATTTATATGTTTTTGGAGGCTTCCATGATAACTTGAGAGATTATAAATATTTTAATGATATATATTGTTTTAATATGGCAACGTACAAATGGTCTAAGCTTGATACATCAGGTATACATAAACTGACATATTTTATATGTTTTACTTACTCCAATTAAAAATCTAACAACATGTATTTTATAGGAAATCCTCCTGCACCTAGGTCAGGCTGCATAGTTTTACCTACACCAGAAAACAAAATTATTGTTTATGGTGGCTACAGTAAAGAAAGAATAAAAAAAGATGTTGACAAAGGTCATGTTCATACAGATATGTTTTTGTTAAGTCCTGAAAGTGAGTTGTATAGAACAAAGTTAAGTACCGTTTATTATTATTGTTATTTTTAAAACTAAAATACTGCTTTTTTCAGAAAATGATCAAACAGGCTTGAAATGGAAATGGTCAGTTGTAAAACAGGGTGGAATATCAGTTTCTCCTCGATGCAGTGCATCAGCTGTGATTGTTCAACCACATTTAGCATACATGTTTGGTGGAGTTTATGATGAAGAAGACAACGATGAAGAACTTCATGGAACCTTCTTCAATGACCTTGTTGCATTTAATCTAAGTAAATTGCAATGGCACACAGGTAAAACAATGAAATTTAGTTGTAAATTATAAAGTAGTTACATGTGTCTGTAAGAAAGATATGTCCTGACAAGCACATGTTCAAAAAGTACGCTTTGTGAACTCTTTTAGAATTAACGAATGTCCGCGGACGTTTTTTAATTCTTGTAGAGTTATAAAAGAATGCTTTTTGAATGTGTGTTTGTTATCTGTATTTGTTAATGGGGTAGTACAGACTTATTAACAGAAATTGCATTCTTTAGTTAATTTAAGTGGTAAGAGCGATACAACAGTCAAAAGAAGACGAAGAAAAGCTAAGGACAACGAAGGTGCCGAAAATGATGATGAAGAAGATGAAAATGAAGAAGAAGAAGAAGAAGATGCAAAGGAGGAAGCAATGGATACTACACCCGCCAAAACTATTGTGACTGATGATGATGGAATATTCACAGTAAATTTTGTTTAAATATATGTATAAATCTATATTCTAAGTGTGAATATACATTGCAATCTTTCATTATTTACCAGGTTACCCTTGGTCCAGCACCAACAACCAATAAAGTCACTGCTGATGATGGAACAACAGTAAATATTTTCACACCATCAGCTAGAATCAATCCTGGTTTAGCCGTTAAACAAAATACTCTATATTTATATGGTGGTATGTTTGAAGATGGTGATAGGACGTACACTTTAAATGACTTTTATAGTTTAGGTAATATACTACTTCTTTTATCATTTTGAAGAATATTAGAACTATTTTTTTAAAATTATGTTTCATCCTCGCATAGATTATAAAAAATTAGATGAATGGACAACGATTATAAAAGACGATCTATCGACCCAAGTTTGGCTGGATTCAGGTTCAGAATCAGGTTCAGATGGAGAGAGCGATGAAGATGATGAGGATGATGACGATGAAGATGAAGATGATTCTAATGAAGAAATGGATGTTGATGATAAGTGATTTTAGATACACGCAAATTGAATTGTTTATAAATTCTTATTATTAAAAAATTATTTACAACAATATAGATCTAAGTTTTTACAAAATAAATTAACAATATTTTTATCACGTTGATATTGGTATCCTTTTTAATTCGCCTTCAAGATGTGAGAGCTGAAAAAGTTTTAAAATTAATTTAAAGATAAGGTTGAATGAAATAATTGTATACACACCTTCTCTTGATCTTTTAACTTTTCCTCTTCTGAAGAATTCGACGAATATTTTTTGTTAGCTATAGATTTAATCAAGTCTTGTAACTTCTTTTGTGTTTTGACTCTTTTTTTCTCAATTCTCTCTTTTGCTAGTTTTAGAATAGAGTCATCATTTATTTTGAGGTATACCGAACAATTGAGTTCAAAATTATCACAAATGCTTTGCTCATTTTGTACATAACTTTCTGCTGGAATAACTTTAATATTGAACAGCTTGCTGACTGCTTTAATGATGTTAATACTTTCTTGATAAAGTTTTGAATCTTCAGGATTATTTACAGCTATAAAACCTGGAAAAAAATTCAAGTTAGCAAATGCATAGTTAGACAAAGTTTAATAGTAAATTTATTAATACCTTCCACATTATCTTTCTTGCTCACATTTGCCAATAAAGTTCTTATCGACAAAATTACTTTAATAACGTCACGCATCTTTTTCTCTAAATCATGATCACGCAGTTTTGCAAACTCTTCTTTGGTAGGATAAGTACTCTCCAACAATGAATTATTAAATTCGAATATAGACAATTTTTCCGATAATCTAGAATATAACTCATCACTTAGATGTGGAGTAATCGGCGCCAATATTCTCAGAGATACTTCTAAGCATTTTGCTAGTGTATATCTATGACTAATAATGATATCTTGTTCTTCACTTTTGAATCCTGGTTTTGTTCCTTCCTTAAAAAATATGCAAAATAAAATTATTTAAGTTAACTAAACTACATTTTTTACTTAACAAAAAGTAAAGTCTAACCATGTAATAATCACAAAACTCATAATAGATGAATTCTTTGATAGCAGTTACTGCCCTAAAGAAATTTTTGTTATCGAGTGCATTATTTACAGTTTCTACCATCCACCCTAATCGACTCAGTATCCACTGATCAATTACTGCAAAATTTTTTGGTATTTCAATAGGATCATCACTGGTCATAAGTACCACATATCTACTGGCTTGCCAAATTTTATTACAGAAAAATTTATTTTGTTGACATTCAACAATATCAAAAGACACTGTGCGTTCTTGAAAAAAAGTAAATACATTTTAAGTTAGTAAAATATTGTAAGTAGTCATAAAAATGATTTAAAGAAATTATTCACCCTTGATGTTATGCGAGCATAATGTATAACGAAGAGCATCAACACCGCATTCAGGAACACCATTTGGAAACATTTTTGTATTCATAGCCAATGTTCTTTTCAGTTCAGCCTGATTAAGTATACCATCCTCAAAACTCTTTTTGGCTTGCTCATTCAATTTCTTTGAAGAACATATATGACTATTACATAAATTATAATAAAAAAAGTATAAATAATAATTGTTAGCATACACACCTCTAAGGAAATTCCATCTATAATATTCTCTGGGAAAATAACGTTACCACGACTTTTGGACATTTTCTTTCCTTGAGCATCACATAAAACTCCATGCAACAAAACTTCCTTTAAAAATGATTCATTGTTAAATCGAGACTGCAAGACAAACAGAGATAAGATATACATACTTTGAAAGGAAGTTCATTAGTTAATTCAAGTCCAAGCATGACCATTCTGGCAACCCAAAAAAATAAAATGTCATGTCCAGTTTCCATTAGATTCAATGGATAATATTTTTGAAAATCTGCGGCCTATTTAACAGAAAATTCATATAATTGTAGTTGTAATTAATCAACTTTTATTCTTATCACATAATAATAGTAAAATTACTTTTGTTGGCCAACCCATTGAAGAAAATGGCAGTAACGCTGAAGAAAACCATGTATCAAGAACATCATTATCTTGCTCCACCTTGGCATCATCTCCATATTTTTCTATTGCTTTTTGTAGTGCTTCTTCTTTCGATCTGGCAATTATCCACTTTATTTCATTGTTTACTTTACAATGATAAGCTGGAATTTGATGACCCCACAATAACTGTCTTGACACACACCAATCTCTAGAATCAATAAAATATTTTTAAATTCTGTAACAGTTTGTTAAACAAATAAAAAATATTAGAATATCTTAAAATATTACCTTATACTAGAAGTTGTAAGCCAATCAAACCACGTTTTATTGTGGAATGGTGGATCGAATCTTAATGATTCGTTTTCAACAGCTTGTAAAGCTCTTGCAGCCATATCTTTGCATCTAATAAACCATTGTTCTTTCAGTAATAATTCAATAACATCTCCAGTTCGCGAGCATCTAGGAATTTCCATTTCATGATCTTTTACGGATATTAAAGAACCCAATTTTGCTAAGTCTGTTAAGATTTTTTTTCTAGCAATAAATCTTGGAAAACCCTGTTTTTACATATATCTCTTACATAATTTGATTTACAAGATTGTGATTTATACAAAAAAAAATCCTCACCTTATAATGTCCAGCAGCATCATTCAATTTTCCATCCTCATTTATAATGTCAATAATTTTCAAGTTATGCTTTTTAGCTATATTATAATCAAATTGATCATGAGCAGGAGTTATTTTGACAATTCCTACAAAATTTTAATAATAGATTTTGAAATATGTTAGAAAAGCTATAAGTATACAATTTCTAGTTTAAAAACGGACCTGTACCAAAATCCATTTTTACATTCGAATCAGCTATCACAGGTAAATGAGCATCTTTTAGGGGGTGTTTTACTTGTTGCCCAATAAACTGACTATAACGGTCATCATCTGGATGAACAGCAAGAGCTACATCTCCTAATAGAGTTTCTGGCCTTGTTGTTGCTACTTTCAGTTTCTTACCTGATATTTAAATAGCTAGTTTGCAATGATTCTATTACTTTTATAAACATATGTATATAAACTATTACTTCATAACTTACTTGAATTTCTTAGGTCATATGAAATTTCATATATTTGACCAAAGGTTACTTTTCTATCATAACCAGGTATTTCAAGATCTGTTTTTGTAGTGATCTTCTCAAATTCTACTTCTATATCAGATAAAGCACTCCCTAAAGCAGTAGACCAGTTGACCAAGCTTTTATCTCGATACAATAGATTTCGTTGATCCAACATAATTAATGCTTCAGTAACAGCTTGATTGTGATGCTGCAATAAAAAATGTTTAAGAACTATACAAATTTTTAGTTAATGTTATGTTTATAGAATTCTAATCTTTTACACACCTTGCTCATAGTAAAATATTCTCTTGACCAATCTAAACTTGCTCCCAAAGTCTTTAACTGATCCTCTATCGCACTGCTTTTCTTCTCTTTCCATTGATTTAAAATTTCTAAAAATTCCTCCTTACTCATATCTGTTCTTTTTAATCCTTTGGTCTTATATAAATACTTTTCAACGACAGCTTGCGTGGCTATACCAGCATGATCTAAACCTGGTACCCAAAGGACTGAGTAGCCCCTCATTCTATGCCTAAATCATAAATTAAAACTTATATTATTTATATATAGCACATTGTTTGTTAGAAGATTATAAATTAAATAGCTTTCAATTACCACCGGGCTAACACATCTTGAACTGTTGCAGTCAAGGCATGGCCAAGATGTAATGTGCCTGTAACATTTGGCGGTGGTAAGATCATTCTGTAACTTTTTTCATTCTTGTCATTCGGTTGAAAATACTTATTTTTTTCCCAAACCTCGTACCATCCTTTTTCAACATCTTTCGATTGAAAAGTCAAAGGAAAGTCTAAATAAGAACAGCATTATTATGAAATTAGTTTCACCTGTCATAAAGTTTTCTGACATAAGTATTTCTTAAACAAATAAAAATATACCATTTAAACGATGATTATGATAGATATTGTGACATTTTCTACCAATAAGCTTTAGGTTTGTGTAATCTCTTGCTCGATTTATATACATTGTTATGAGATCAATTTTATTATCTACAAGTTTATATTCCAACTTTAATCACAACGTCAAAATAAATACAAAAAAGTTAATTCATTATTCAATAGCAAGCAGTGCCAAAACGTCGAGATTCACAGATCTGCGAATGCCGCGTATATACATATATGACAGTACATAATATAGGTATCTATTATACCAACATTATATACTAAATGGGCATCATAACCTTAAAACTTAAACGATCCTCTGTAATATTGCTTGCAGACGGCGGGATTTGTTGATGGAATGCACTTTAGAACGTTAAACGTATTCCGAAATCATGGTTTACTTACATTTTCCATCAAATTTAACAGAAGAAGAGTTGATGCTTCAAGCAAAGTATAATAAATTAAAAAGAAAGGTAGAATGCTTTTTGTTTGTTTTTTATCTAATTTATGAAACTAGATAGGTTATGTTTCATTGTTTACACATATACATAAATCTCATTTTATTTCAATATACTTTTAGATACTTTAAATACAAATTTAAATACATTTTTTTTTATATGAGAAAACAACAGTCATGAATGTTATTACTTGTAAATTTCAAAACTGCTAAAAGTCAATTTATTTCCGATTTTATTTATAGAAAAAGGCACTGCAAGATTTGAAGGCACCAAAACCTGAACCAGAGCGTATTCCTCAAACACCAAAACGTCCAACAGAAGCTAGAGATGCTCGGGAAGTGGCTAAAAAGTTGATAAAATCTGGAGTCATAACAGCTCCAAAGACTCCAAAACGTCCTGAACAAGCATTCAAAAGACCTCGTGGTTTAGAAAGAAAATTAAATAGTACAGAGAAGACTGTTTCTTCTTATCAACCTTTTTCAGCAACTCAACCAGAAGAAGATGATACAGAACCAACAAGGCCTAAAGTAGTAAAAGGATTGTATGATAGCTTTGTATCTGCTACTGAGACAGAAGACCGAGGGGCTCCTGAAAAGCCTATATCGTCTAAACCAAATGAAACAAAGCCTATCAAAGGCAACACAATATTTGTTTCTGGATATAAAATATCCGAAGACTTTCTCAAGAAACACTTTACAACTTTTGGAAATATTTTGAAAATCACTATGGAGGCTGAGAAAAAGTGAGTACAAATAAAAATATATTAATGAAATTTCTTTTATGTTACATTTATGAAATTGTACTATTATTTTGACTTTTGCTTCTACAGAGGATTCATTACTTTTGAAAAACCAGAATCGGCTGAACGTGCAATAAGTGAAATGGATGGAATAATGGCTTCATCAATTCAATTGAAAGTTTCAATGGCGAGGAGGCAACCAGTGATTGATCAAATAAATGACACAACTTCTAGTTCAATGTGGTCTACATTGGCAGCAAGTTATACGCAAAAGAGTGCGCATAAAGATAAACGTGATATAAAAGTTTATGATGATGAACTCTTCCAATGAATTTATTCATTATAGAAAACTCTAAATTTACATTATGTTAGTTATTTTAGAATACAAATAAAAGTATTTTCATTTTCTTGTCATTATATGACTTTATCTTAAAGGACGAATGGTCAGCAATTTATAAAAAAAAAGGTGTATGAATATAGGTTTTGTATAATATTTCTGTATAAGTCTGTAAAAATAAATTTTTGAATCTATTTATAGTGTGATCTCGAATTCAGAACATGTTTAAATATAACAAACTTTTGTAATATATACTTATAATATATTGCTTGTAATAAATAAAATAAAAAATTTAATCATGGCTATTGTATAATTATTCTATTTAAAAAAATATAAATTATGTAAAACAATTAAAAAATTAACCTGTTTTAAAATTAATTAATTTAATTAATTACTATCCATTAATGTTATAAAACACGAATACCTATAGGTATATATACGCGTATATGTATAGAGATCTTATTACGCGCCAAATCGTTTTTGTACGAAATACACTTTGATTGAAGCAATTACATATAAGTGGAGGACCCCACAAACGTTAAATCCATTAAAAAAAAAATTTTAAGTATTACGCGCGAAACTATTGTTCCAAGAACTGCAAATTCCTGCAATAGCCTGTACTGTAGCGTACTGTTGTCAAAACAAATATAAGTTATATAAGAACCGGCAAGCACATCGCATGCATGAACGTCTTTGTATACTTCGCGTTCAAACATTTGAAAAAAGCCTTATTATATACGTTGTTTACTTGTATCTACTTGCCAGAAAGTCACATTAAAAATATCGTAGATAGTTTTGAATGAACTTATTTGCGATAGTGCTATAATTTTATTCCTTTTGATACGTTTTTCAGTGTATCTGTGATACACGAATTCATCAGATCGGATAACTTCAATTCTGCCAAATTTTTTAGGTTAGTGGAACAATGTATTTAACAATGAAGTAAAATAGTATATAAGTAATATGGATCAAAGTTATAGAAACAAAAATTTAGTACAAGAAAAATGTATCCAGCATGTGTGCAAAGAAAGTTTTTATATTCTACTACTGCAAATTTATTAATGATCAAACATGCAACCAATTGTCTTCATCTTTAGTATAAATTTATGTTTGGTT
This sequence comes from Cecidostiba fungosa, assembly GCA_900474305.1. NCBI lineage: Eukaryota > Metazoa > Arthropoda > Insecta > Hymenoptera > Pteromalidae > Cecidostiba > Cecidostiba fungosa. The sequence continues at coordinate 23,100 of UCOJ01000538.1, forward strand.
TTTACTCCGTACATAAATTAAAATCTTGAAAAGTTACTGAATAAAATAAGTAGAAGAAATTGTTAACATAATCGCTAATAAGTATTATCATTGCTAATATTTTTTTCAGTGGTATTATCTAATTTTTAATAGAAGAAGTATTAGAAAGTCATGGCTCCTAAGACAAAGAAAAAGGATGGTTCCAAATGCATCAAATGCAACTTATTAATTCGCAAAATAGCTGGTACTAAAAAAATGATAGAAACTGAGGAAGATGCAAAAAGATTTACTGAAAAAATGAAGAAGACTACTATAATTGGTGATGTATTGTGTGGAAAATGCTTTTTGAAGTATAACGACAGTGCACATAATGGAAAAGATGAAGAAAACGATAATGAAGATAACAGCAGCAAGGAAAATGATGAATCAGGCAAAAATTCTTGTAACACATCAGCTAAGGCTGATGATAGCTTTGATTGGCAAGATACAACATCTCAAAGTGAGGCTTCAGATGATCCTGATTTCGAATTGAGTCCTGATGAGCCTGATGTAGATGAAGACAGTGATGAAGGCCCAACTAATGCTAAACGTAGAAAGAAGTTCAATTTCTCAATTAACAGCTTGGAATCAAGTAAAAATGTAACAGATCTAGAAACCAAGTGTTGCCAATCTTCGCTTCAAAACAATCTTGCAGACCTAGTATGGAAATCTAATGAAATTGCTGAATCATCAAATTCATTTGGTTGCTCAAGCTTAGTTAACAAATTGTCGTTTGATTATGAATCAAAACAAACAGTTTTTACAGAAAAGGAGATGCATTGCTTTTTGTGTGGAGAAAAAACTAATTTAATGGACATACCGAGAGAAGCTCGCAAACAATATTTTACACAAAAATATATTGTTATTGAGGACAATGAAAAGTGTTGCATCAAACACTTCAATGATGATAGAAGAACTTTTGTAGATGAAGTAGTAGCTAAGACCTTTGTGAAGCCACTAGCAAATAAAACTACATAAACTCTCATAAATTAAAAAGAAGATTATAATATGTAACACTAAAATACTATAAAACAGTATTACAAAATAATTTAATGACTAAACATACAAATTTCACTAAGTTTAATATTTTAAGATTTTGTAGTTATTATATTAACTTTATATATTTTAAGCTTTATATGTTTTTAAAGCTGTTTTTTTTTTAGCATATTACGATTTGAATTTCAAATCATTCAAGCATAGAAGTTTACTTCTCACAATATTATGAAGTAATGTATGTGATTAAATCACTTTATCAATCAAACTTTAACTTACAATTAGTTTTGACTCGCTACATAATTTAGTGTGTATAGAGAGTGAAATAATGCAAATAATGAAAATTCGATTTGCATTTCTTTTCATGTCAAAATGAGTAATACTTTTATTTCCTATCTGTTGTAAGTATAACATTTATCATTTTGTAGTAATAAAATGTTATTTTATATAATAAAATTGTTATTATTATTTTAAACGTTATGGACACTTTTTCTAATTAATAAATATAAAATTTATAATTTATTAACGATAATTTCTGAAGCTGTTTTACCAAATTTATTAGAAAAATTGAATATAAATAATAACATTTTTTAATGATTTTTAAAAGCTCTTTATTTTAAAATATAGATGTTTTAAAATATAGATATGTTCGAAAATTATTTACTTTGCTATTATTACATTACTATTATTTATAAAAAATACTGCTTATATAATGCAAGTATATAAAATGTGAAAAATTTCGTAGAGATAAGTAATAAATAGATAATAAATAATATTTTTGAGTAATTATATAAACACTGATTTCTTTAAAGGAAAAATTAATGTACTTACACTAAGAATGATACGTTTAACAATTTAAGTACTCAATATTTATAATATATAAAAGTATATTAACAAGCATATAAAATTGATATACTGTAATTAATCATAAATTTTTAATTTCTATAATTTTTCACAAAGTCATGTATAAATATATGGCATTTTGAAAAATAACAAATCACTGTGTCAACACAGTTTTTACACAAATAGATATTTGTATAGTGTTCAAATGCACAGTTACAGAATAATCATTTTTATATATATACAGTTTATCACTCACGATTTAATTATATAAAAAACACTTAATCTACTTTATCAATATTTATTTTTTCTGAATCATCATTATGATGCAAATCTGGAATTTCTAGTCTAACGCAAGCACCTGCCATTTTACTGCCATAATTGCCAGACCAAAAACTTCTATCTTGTCCACCATGAGAAAATCTGATTTTTCTCAGTCCTGGGCCATAATTTTTAAACTCATGTTCAAACTACAAAAATTGAAGACATGTTTAAAAATATTTTAGAAATATCAAGGCATATTTTTGTTTTAAATATACTCACTTTAATCCATTGGTTTTGTTCTTCACCTTCAAGAATTTTAGAAAAATTATAAGATTGTAGAACCACATCACTGAATCCTTCTTTTTTTTGTAACAATTCAACTGTGCATATATAAAGAGCTGGACAATCCCATCGACAACTATACCATTCACTCACCTAAAACAAGTAAATAATATGATGTCGCATTCAATTTTTTAATTAAATTAAATTATAATTCAAACCTTAATCACCTTTATTGTAGGTTGTAAATTATCAAGTAAATATTCTGTAAAGCCCTTATCCAGCAAATTAATTGTTTGCTGTTTCCAGCAATGACCATAAGATGTAACAAAACAATGTTGTTTCCCTTCAAATATCGGATCTTCTGGCAGTGGTGGTACACCAACAGGTGGACATTCCACTTTCCAACCATCGCCTCCATCATGTACTATCGTCCAGTCCGAGTTTAATCTAGTCTTTCCAGAATGGTTCTTTATCAAGTTCCTGCCAAAAGCTTTCTTATCACAGATGAAATAATACATGGTCCATGGTGCATTGGCATCAACCGGCAGTGTTTTCCCCAATGTACGTTCAGCTTTCTTACGCCAAACATAGCCCTGAATAAGCGAGTGCCACTGCTTGCAGACCAGCTGACAATTGCACAGTGATTTGTGATCAGCATGGCAAAATATTTCACAGAGCAACTCTTCAGGGATATACTTCTCTCTGATAATCAACCCATTGTTACTTTCTTCATCATAGGTCACTCGTTCTTCTGACACAGACATGCTTTTCAGCTTATCACTTATTTGTCCCATAGCCTATAAAAATCTATTAAGTAAATAACAGCCACAGGTATATTGGAATAGTGACCATGAAATCGTATAGGCCTGAATCAATTATTAAATTTGAGCTACACTTACAATCACGGTATAGTATAGTAGAGTTACAAAAACAGTAAAACAAATACAACTTAAAGGCGAAAAAAATGGCAGACCAATTCTATTTTACACAGCAAACTGAAAAATAAATGTTTGATCACTAATATAATCCGTAAACTGTCTCGTAAAACTAAGTGTTTGGAAAGTCTGTTTACGGAAAGTTTTATATACGTCAGCTCTCTCAGCTCTGTGTCTCTAATAGCTCTCTTCTACATATGTGCGATCGTAATACTCTACGGATGCGGATGATCTGTTCTGATGTCTCTGATGAGCTGAGCAGCTGATGATGTTATGAAATGAGTCATTCAAATATATATAAACCTTCATACATAGGATGACTGTGTATTGGTAAAAAATAAAAAATTTTATGATGTATATTTTTCACTATAGTTACAACACGACTTGTGTAAAAATTCTCATAAAAATGCAAATTGTATTGTTCAATATTTTTAAAGCTTTTATATAATATAATACATTTATTTTATTTGTTTAAAATAACAATTCATTTATGTAATAAAAATTAAATAATTTCAGGTATAGTAGTTAAAAATAAAAAATTCTAATATACGTTCGCTATATATAGGATTTATATCGTCTGCTAAATGTCAAGCAATAGTATATGTATGCGTTTTACGGTGTGTATATATTGTATATATAATATGTATAGGTATATGTATCAATTGTACGCGCGATGGGAAAATGGCTTGTTTGGCGTCTGTGTATGGCGTCGGTCGCTGATCCTTAAAAGCGCGCCGCGATGTGCGAAAAAAAGTGTATCACAATCAATGTTTAGTTTATCTAATATTATGAATTCTATACAATAAATTCATGTCTAAACTATTGAAAAATCCAAAAGTATGATGAAAGTAAACGTAAGAAAAGATTTAAGATCCAATTTTAGAAAAGAGATTTAATGAATTGTAATATAATATAAAAATTATATATTCAAACTACTTAATCTTAATTTTTTCTTTGTAGGCCAAGAAAGTAAAAGTGACTTTTTCTGAAGAATGTTACGAAAAACCGGAAATCATATATGATGAATTAAGCAATAATGGATCAATCATTGAAAATAAGAGTATCCCAGATGAGTTATTATCAAAAATACTATGTTACACTGATCACAAGGCATTACTTTTATGTCAATTAGTTTGCAAACATTGGCACTATCTCATTCGAAACTATGTGTGGCACAAAAAAGCAGAATTTACTTTAGGAAAAAGTTTACCATTTACTGAGAAAACACCTTGGACAATATACTATTTCATTTGTGATCAAAAGCCTTTCTATAAAAATTTAGTCAAGAATCATTCTGGAAAAAATGGACTTTTTAAACATTGGTGTATAACAGAAAATGGTGGTGATGGCTGGAACGTAGAAAATCCACCAAAGGCTGTTAAACCATTACCTAATGATCCAGTATTCGAAGATGAGAGTTATTGCTTTGTCACGTCTTTTAGTAAATGTTGGAAAGAACAAACTATTTACTTGATTGATGAAGGATTCTCTGAATATGTGCTAGATCATTTACAGCCAACAATCAAGGTGTGTATATTGTAATGTTTCTAACATGAACATTTCAACTTTCAATATAAAAGACAATAAATAAATTTGGTTTTACGATATAGATCAGCGAGTGGTTCTGTTGTCGACCAAATGTTCCAGCAATATATGAATGTACAATCAAATTACTTCGTGAACAAAAATCAGATAGAACAGCAATCGAAACATTGAGTTACAGCAAAGTTTTGGAAGGAGAACAGATGAATCAATGGTTCAAAGTAAGTAAACTTAATTATTTATATATACATACAAAGCTTAATGATATTTCATTTGAATTACATAATTGCTTAATTTATTTCCTACAGTTTACACATGAATTCAAAAATTATGGTAAAGGACTAAGAAAAATAAAATTTTCTCATGGTGGGCAGGACAGATCTTATGTGGCTGGTAACTGTGGTAGTAAAATGGCTGGAGCTTGCATAAAATTAGAGATAAGAACATAAATAATTTGAAAATGTTATAGTATATATTTGTACCGCAAAAGAGATTATTTTTTTAAAACTATTCTGAATCATGATGTCTTAGTAGTTTTAAAATCAGGCAGATAAATAATTTATATTTCATGTCATGAACTGATTTAAAAATCTAGTCCAAATGAGCTGATATTTAAAATTTCTATTTATATAATAGCATCACATTTTTAAAAACAATTAACATAAACTTCTATTTTATGACGATTTTTACTTAAAAGAGTTCAACTGTGATAAAAACTAGACTTTCTTACACTATATTGTATTGTTTGTATGTAACATATTTTTTGAAAAGTATTGCAGACTTTTAAAATACTGAGATTTTTGTAATATTCAGGATTTACTATTTTGTATGGAGTTTTAATAAAATACAAATTTTTTCTATTGTATGCCTCTTTATTACGAAATAGATCATGAAATAACATAATGATACATGATAATTTTTAAAACATAAAAAAGCAAAATACAATTTTCTAAACTTGACACCTTCTGATTATCATTCGGTTTGTTCCCTGCACGTGACAAGTAAACGCGTGCATCAAAAACATATTAGGTATAATCACAGTCAATTAAAATTATTGCATATAAAAAATAAGATGACTTGTATTAACTAGATATTTTTATTAAATCCTATCATATGTGTGATTAAGAATAGAGTTGTGGCATGTCTCTTATATCTGCTACCTACAAACTCTTTTAAATAGATTTTTTTATCATGAATATTAAAAAGTTCGAGAAATCATTTAATATTAATTGTTTGTGATATTGAAAACCAAGATAAAATTTGGATATATCTATTGTTTCATACCTTTGAGTGCTAATGATTGTTGATTACATACATCTACATAATGTTATTAATGTATTATGTATGTACAAAATATGTTTATTTATTGCTATTAGACGTTTTTTTTCCAGAAAACTAACAGAATATTTTTATGACACAATTAATTAAGAAACAACTTACAATTCTTACTTGTAAATGTTGTTCTTTTAAAAACAGTAATCACAGAAAATGACATATCTTATAATTTACTGTTATTTTATCTTGAAATTTTGTATTTTATCAATCTACCCTGTTACACTTTTCACAAACTACAATCATATTCTAAACTTCTAAAAGTACATTATAAATTTCTAATGATACATTACACAATTTTACATAATTTAGTGTAACTTCATAATATTATATTCTTATTACTTTTTACTATTACGAAGTAGTTACTCTCAAAAAACTTCATTGTACCTTAGTTCTTACGAATAGTAAATGTAGGATCACAAACTCTAATTCTTTTTGTTTTAATGATTTTCTTATTTAAAATAAATTAATAATGTGCATAACATTTTACTCCAATTGAGCACTAAAAATAAATTTTTTTGTTACTCTTTCAAAATATCTCTAAGTTTTTTGCAATTACAAGTCTTAATGTATATTATTAAGATTTTATTTCATTCATTTTTATTTTAATTCTATTAAAATTCTATAAATAAATTATTCTTAAAAATATAATAACTGGCCAAAATCTGAATGTCCGTTAAATGTATTTATGGTTGAATGAGCAGAATAACTGTTAAAAATGGATGTTTTAAATGTTTTAGTTCATCGTAATACTGCTTTACATAAATAATTAATTGTTCAGTTCACTGATTTTTAGTACATTCTTTTTTTTATTGTTTTCCTGCTAGTTTTCATACCAGCCATTCATCGCTTCAAAATAGATGTTCTATGATAAAACGACACTTTGTTTAAAATAATAATTACAAATGTTTGTTTAAATACAATGTACAATAACGTATAACTAAAAACTAAAATCGGCAAGACTGGTTTTACTTTTTATAAAAGCCTTTTAAAATAGAAATAATTCATGGCACGTAAATTTAAGGAATCAAGTATGCCTCTTACAATTATAAATCTATTTTGTGCATCAATTTACATTTATAAAAATATATTTCGAGTTAATCTTCATAACTTAGAAATAATGCACTTTTTCTCCGTAAGTGAGAAGTGATCTATTCAGAGCTATACAATCGAAACAATAAAAGGGATCAATATCCTGTATTGTGCTCGAATAACTAGCATGCGCCACCTAAATTATTTTTTCAAAGTCGTTGCTCTTGTTACTAGTAACTCGTAACTCATTATTTTTATTTATTTATTCACTATGTGTATTTATTTATTTTACTGACGATATCTATCTCAAACTTTTGTTGGTCTCTACAACAAAACATGGAAGCTCATAAATTTTTTACCAAAAAAATATGTTGTTTTGAGTACATTCAAGTATATGAAAAATGGTTGTAATAAAAAATTCCATTTATAAAATTTTTTTTTCTAGAAAAAATTCTAGATATAATTGACTGATAAATATCGTCGTTTATACGAAATATGTAACATCTTTACAATATTGCTACTAAACATGATTTTTTATATATATTTCGAGCACATAAACTATTTGATATAATTTTTCTAAATTTACAAATACTTAGAGCCTATGTTCATTGTACGTACACCGGTGACATAATTATTTTTGTCGATAAACATGCATTTTTATTTATTGATTGAAATTTGAAAAATCAGTTTTAAGAGTGATTGATGGTGCAAGTACTTTGAGCTGAGGCTTTGTAGATTCTGAAATTTTCGATTGCCTTTGGGCTTGTTGTTGATGACTTAAACGTACTGCGTTTTCTAATTTGGTTTTTAGTTCTGTTGATTGAGACATCAAAGTCTTGAATTCCTGAAATTTTAATTCAGCATTAACGTCATCTTTTTCTTTCAATAACTTTAATAGATACAGTTTCATACCTGAGGATACTTTGGTCCAATTTTATTTAACCATTGGAAGCTATGTTGATGAAGACTAATTTGATGCTTTGTGCCTTGTTGGAGTTGTTCACCCTCCAATAAATAATTTATTAAAATTGGAACTAATAATGTTAGCATCTGGATTCCTATGAAAAATATATTTAATTTTAAATTTAAGTAAGATTTATGTATAATACCTATAAATATCTATAAAAGCATCATAATCATAATACAAAAATGTGAATACATAAGCAGACATAATATTCATTGTATAGTATATACAAACATGATAGATGTGCAAATAATTTAAATGAATTATTTTTAAAAAGATAATATTTGATTAAAACATCTAAGCTTTTAATGCACTTGTGAAATAAAACAATGTTAATATACGAACTACAATGAAATAAAAGTGGAAAACATTGAACAGAAATATTTGAATAAAAATATTAGAATGTCAAGATTTAAGTGCTTTAAAATTTACTCAATTACTTTTATATCAGAGTAAGCATATAACAATCATTTGTTTGCGGTTTGTAATAATCGTGCAATTATATTTAAAGAAACAATCAAATGACAGCCATTGTTGAAAAAAACAATAAATAACGAGAATACAATTGATCAATGGCTTGTTTTTCAAGATTACCTTGCAATAGATCTTCTGCACGGCATGAAACATTTTTTAAATGTGTTGTAGTACTTATGTGCATGAAATTCTTCAAATTTAAATAACTAAATAGTACTTACGGCGTGTGGGTTCTGCAAGTGCAATGAGACTTTCAATTGTTGTGATACACTCCAAAGTAAATTGTAAATCTGCATCGTTGGTTACTTGTTTACTCTGATCGCTATACAAAAATTCCACTATTCGCGGTGCAAGTGCGTGGATATACGGTGTACTTATACAGCGTTCAGGATGTAGGAAGATAGTTCGTAGTGTCTGTACACACTTTAGCCTTATCTATAGTAAAAAACCCCAGTTTTTAAATATAATGTCATTTAGACAATTAACAACATCTTTATACTAAACATTAACTCACGTAAATATTTTCAGATTGAATAGCTTGTCGGAAGTGATTTATGCATGGAAATTGTAAGTTTGGTGCGCTGACTACTTCTGGTAAAGCATGAAGAACGAAAACTGCAATTCCTAACATCATAGCAACTTCATCCATCTTAGTTTCATCGTTTCCTTTGATATGAACAAAAAAAAACAAAATAATGCATATAATCACTTTCTTGTACAGAAATATTTATAACGTGAGGATAAAAACTTGTACAATACCTGTTTTGGCAAGGTCAATGATTTTTGCTAGTGCACTCTGTAAAAGTGTTGTCCATTGATCTTGACTACGAGGATCCCTGGAATATCTGTTCATAGCAAGAGTCCTCAAGCAATGCAACGCGGCATGTATTGGCGTTTCAGTGCCAGTTTTGATGATATTGTTTTCTGATCGAACCGCTGTTTCTCTTATGACACCAGTTGTGAGATAAAGAAGCGTAGGTAATATTGAGACTGACCCTGTAGGAGAGCAAAGGAGTGGAAGAGCTTCCATTACCGAAAGAGCAGCTGCAATGAGTTTGCCGCTTTCTTCAGTAGGCAAGTAGCCTCGTTGACTTAATATAGCCGTAGCTCCGTCCGGATTTGGATTCAATGATGGAATTTGTCGGACTAATAAACATAAACATACTTCTAATACTGCAAAAACCAATGACGTTCCTGGTGTTAAATCCGATGTATCTTCTCCTTCACCTAGTAAATCTACTTCTGGAACGTCTTTCGTTTCATCATCATCGGATGTAAGTTCTACAGAGAATATTGAAAAACGTATTTATATTTAAAAGATAACTTCTATTTACCTATTATTAGTGTATTTACCTTTTAATTTTGCTTGTTTTCGTTCATTCAAGTCCTCTTGAGCAGCTTTGATTACTTGTTTTAATACTTCCATCACCATCATTTGAATAGAATAACTTTCTTTTGTTAGCAATAGTCTGTAAATAAAGATTAATGAATGACATTTTAAGTTCCGTTTATCGCATGATCACTTAAAAATAAGAATCCGTAAAAATTGCAGCTGACCTGTGTAGAACATTGCATAGTTCGACTGGAAGAGATCGATTAATCATTAAAACTTTTCTAGCCCAACCAGAATCAAGCAAAGTGTATAATGCGCTTAGACAAGTTTCGATATTTTGTGTAGATTCGGAAGAACGGGTACTGCACAAAGCCTCCATACAAATTCCTGTAACAAGAATCAAATTAATAAAATTCTTTATTATAATGGAAAAGCATATGTAAAGGTAATATTCTTACCAAAGAGTAAATGAAAACGCTCTTTGTTAGAATCAGTCTTAGTTGTGTGATTATTGTTAGTTCCATCAGAGTTTTTGGTATTTAAGTCAGTGGTTTCATTTAACTCAAAACCTCTTACATTCAACCAGAGTGTTGCAGCATACAAAATTGGTGCCCAAGAATTCGAGTAGTAAGGTCGAGCCGATTCCATAGTGTCTGTTGTATAAAAAGCTCCACCATCGTGTGGTAATTGACTTGAAAATTCTGGAATTAAAAAATGAAAACATAATATTTATTGATTTATTGATCCCTTTTTCGCAAAAATATTTTGACATAAAACTTTTAAATTTATTAATTTTAAAGGGTCATGTTTACCTGGAGGAAGAGATAGTAAAGCATGATCTCGTAATGCCGCGAGCCAATGTTGGCTCAAGCTTGGAAGCTCAGGCTGTACTAAGCTCAACAAACTTTCTTTCTGGAATTCAAATTCCCCAAAATCTTCTTCATCTTTTTCGTTATTTTGCCGATTATTTCGATTTGTAGACTCTCTGTTATCTAATGCTGAACCATCGTTTATCATTGCGACAATATATACCTAAACAGAATTTCATTTGTTAATTTTTAATTGAATAGAGAACAAATTATGACATTATAACTTATAGATAAGACGAAAGTTACCTCTGCCCAAGCCTTTAAAATCGCTAGTCTTTCAAGAGTGGAAAGGCTTTCATTGTAAATTTGAACTCGCGTATGTCCTTCTCTTAACTTTTCTAAAGACGATACTAAGAGCTGATGAACTCTTCGCAAATCATTAAGATCTCTAGCTACGCCACTTCCTATCCATGCACTGCAAGCTTCACAGGCAGCTGCAGTAACATGTGGCGATGTTTCTGCTGAAAATGCCGGTCTTAGTGCGGCTCCAACCTGAATTTCACAAATAATGACATATGAAATTTAGTTTAAAAATCTGCTTTAAACTATTTTCATAACTTAAAAAGTTATTTACCTGAGCCTGAAATTGTTCCAGTAGCAAGTGCCCAGGGAACTCAGGTTCTGGAACTTTGGCGAATTTGTCTATAATCTCCTGTAAGGTCTTCAAACCTTCTAAACGTAAAGGATCACAATCGCTTGTTGCTGCCATAAATGCCATACGAACCAAATCCGATAGATGTAGAACAAGAAAGTCGCCTAAAAAATAGTCGTTTATAAGCGTCAAGATCACACATACTCTAGCTAACAGTTTGTAATTCAATAAAAATATTAACCTTTTCCTTTCGTGTTCTGCATTTCCTTGGCCATAGCTAAGTCGAAATGGACCTGTTTATCATTTGCACAAGCCGTTATGATACGACGAACACATTGTGCTGCAAAGACCCTAGTCGGCCAACGTGGTGAAACTGTTTGACGTTGCTTAGTAGATTCATCGGCGTGAAATTCAGCTTGATCATCGTCGCCCTCTGCATCAGCGTTTTCATTATCAGCGGATGTTTCTTCTGTGTTTACATTTGTAACGTCTTCTAATGTGCTCGATTCTAAAATAATACAATTTTTAATTGTTAATAATATTGCAAAATCAAACTACTCTCAGTAATGTAATAAATTTCCAACTGTATTAAAAACTCATTATGCATAGCGAACATTGTAAGTACCTGTTGCGACCGTTAGAACGTCTTTGCATAATGAAAGCCAAGGTGACAGATTATTAGCGGCCAAAATCTGGAGCATGCTTGTTAATGTGTCATGAATTTCTTTGATCAGTTGACTGTCGGTTTCCGTGTCGAGCATACTGAATAAGACCCCGGGAAGTCCAGTTTCCGTTATTACCAGTCCTTCAACGACGTTCGTGTCTCTGCTTTCGTTAGCTAATGTCATTGCGTGCTCGCACACTTCTTTCGCTTCGCGCTGAGCCAGTTGACGAAGGCACGATATTGCTGCTTTACGGAGTAGTAAGTGATTACTTGATAATGTTCGCTAGAATGAAAAGACAAGATTTAGTCGAATATACTTAATAAAAACTCAAATTTGAAATTCGAATAACGTATATTGACGCTATAAACTCACGCATAATGTAGGAACTAGGGAAGACAAATTGACATGACGTGGAGCGAACAAGTGTAATTGTTGCAGGCATCCGGTAGCTTCAGCTTGAACAAGAGAGTCCTGATGATCTTGCATTATGGCGCAAGCGCACAAAAATGATGATCGAGCCATGCATATTGACGAAGTGTTCCCTTGCAGTTCTGGACCTATTGTTGTAATCATCGCTGCTAAAACTTTGCCGATGCACTGATGCACGTCAATGTAAGAATGTGGCACATTTAACAAGAGGGTTAATGCTAAAGAAAGAGTTGGTTCAACATAGCCTCGGAACATGGGGCCTCCGGAATCTGCTATCAAAGCTAATGCATGAAGTGCCCACACCTGTAAATGTTTTCAAAAGTGTTCACATCTTTCGATTTTATTATTATCTATATGTTAGAAATGCCAGCTTACTTGTACTACAGGTGAAGAATTATCTTGAGCTAATGCGAGTAAGATGCTGACGCTGGTGTTGAGATGTTGACTAGATCCCATACCGCCAACGTATTTATGAAGGCATCCCAATGCTAATGAGTGTCCAGTTCTGCTAACGACATCGCGAGCCGATTTTAAGCGGTCAAAGCTCGTTTGTGCCATTTCGGCGGTAAACTTTGCATCTGAAATAACTTGTGCCATACGACCGACCGCTTCCCCGGCAGCCCAACGTAGAATAGCATTGCTACTGACTAAGGAACTCTGTAAAAAAAGTTAACGTATATTAAAATCTGTGTGAATTCTGCAGATGCACATGTATTATCAAATAAAACTATTACAATTATAAGATTTGTAGCTGATTTCTTTACATCCTCCTGACCAAAGCTGGTTTTTGCTTCGTTTAGCCCCTTTAAACCGCTAAGAACAGCCGTGAAGACGTTCATTTGGATAGCCTCCTGTCTACCTGATTTTGCGTGTTTTATGCATTCGCTAAAGTGATCGAGCATCTGCAGGCGATGTTTATTTGCCACTCGTGGAAAAATTTGACCAAATAGTGAAACCGACATATCGATCACCGCCACACCTAATGGCAATGGACCTGGAAGGGATTCATCCTGAAAATTGGACAATCATTAATGAATACATTTTCTTGAAATATTATTAGTGATAAAAATATTTCCTATAAAATATGTTTTTCTTACTGGTGGTATGGGACGATAGAGACAACAAGAATTGTGTTCCAATGCGCCAGATCCGGCTGCACTATTAGGCTGTAACTGAAAAAATAATTTTTAAAAATATATGCAAGCATATAACCAATGGGCATAAAATATATTCAATTAAAAATAAAATATAAAATAATGAGTATTGTGATTATACATTTTCTAAAGTAAAAACTTTTATAAGGTTATATATTATGCATCACAAAAATACTTGTTTAAAATAAAATATTTTTCGCAATATGAAAACAAATTTTGCGCAAATATAACAAAACAAGCAGATTTTCAATACTATAAAGCAAATAATAGTTACTGTCAAATCATATCATCGAAGAAAGCATATTTGTTATGTGTAATGTATATGTAAAAAATAAACACAAATTCTTTTTGGAAACTATTTTTTGAATACTTAAGCATTTTTGCAAACCACATTACTCACATGTTCCACATCAGCTCTTCTGTTAGGTTCCATCTAAATATGAATGAAGAAATTTATTTCCAAGAATAATATTTTATGATGATAATCTACTCTGCTTAGCTTTTATCAAGCTACATTCTTTAAAAGGTCGTTCCTAGATATTGGTGGACTTATTTCATTAGTAAGCTCTTACCTGGTCTTCTATTGTTCTGTGATCAGTTTCTTGTAGCCAGGTTCCAAGTATAACAGAATTGTTTGCATGGCATACTGTTCGAAGCAAGGAAGTAGTTGTATTTCCAGGATTTTCAGCTAACGTGAATTCGGAGACTAACATTCTGAGCAGATGAGTGTAAGAACCTTAGAAAACGATAAGTTTTAGTAATAAATAAACAATATAAACTGTTAATAATTGTTTGCAGTGATGCAAAAAAAAATACCTTCAAATGTTTGAGGTGGAAGTAATAACAGTGTTTCGTATAATCGAAGACGAACCATTGCAGCTGGGGCCTTGAGTTGTTGTCCATAACATTTCAATACAGTTGATAGGCTGGAATAAAGATAAAAAATTATGAATTTTATTTCAGCGAAAAAATTAGATGCTAATTATTGATGACATACTTTGTTAACATAGCCAACGCAGACTCAATAGGCGTAAGCAGGCGCCTCGTAATATCATCGTTTACTAATTCAGGACAGTGCAGCAGGAAGCTATGCATCGCAGAAAGAGCTCCAGCCCGACCTTCTAGAGTGACTTGCCATGTGAATGCATCACCACGCGCTTTTTCACTTTCCAGCTCCTTATTAGAACGAGGGAATGAGTTCCTCCAAAGAAGTAACATTCTTGGTAATAGTCCTTTTACTACAGCAGTACCTGGAGAAGTTTGTGAACAATTAAATTTTATGTACTCAAAAAGATTAGTATATTTTAATCGTTTAAATTATTTACCTAAAGTCATTATAGCTCCAATAAGAAGCCATCCTGCGTGAGTCCTGTTCAAAGATAGCCGACTATTTTGACTTGCGCTTCTCAAAAGTTCTTCGGCAGTATTGAATATGATCTGTATTTAGTCAAACAGTTATTTGTTTGTTTAATTCATACATTTTGAAAGTTAATTGAATAATAAATTGATTGCAAAAAACTCACTTTTCCTTTTGTATGCGGAACTCCAAGGGGTGAAAATCGGACGCTACCCAAGACTGCAGCTAATGCACTACTGTATCCTGTGATTGCTTCTGGAGATGTTCTCATATTTTCTATGCTCTCTACGCAACGGTCAATTAGAGGTGTTATTTGACTTGGTACAGCAACACAAATGCACCTTAAACACCACGCTGCTGCAAGCCTAGCAGCTTGACAGGGATGCACCAAGACAGCCATTGTAGTTTCGATTAGATCTAAAAAGAAAGTTTCGAGTTTTAAATACTTCATTTAACTTATAAGATTTTCAAAGAATAATTTCGAAAAGATTAATAACTTACTTAAAGATTGATCATTCAATAAATTAGAAGCTGTAGTTCCTAACCCAAGAATCAAATTTCCCATTTCTTGCAAAGCACAGACTAGCAAATGTTGACTAAATAATGTTTCTTGATTACAATCTTTTGCGTTTTCGGGACTGAAATCTATAACATAATTGAATTTTTAAGCCCACTTTACGCCCTTGGTATGCAATATACTAGTGTAGTATAGTATTTATAACAATGTGGATTATAATGTTCGAACATTTAAAAACAAATCTTACCAATTGAATTCATTTGTTTTAAAATAACGTGTGCAATTTCTTTGCAAGCAGCCGCTTGAGCTCCTTCACCGAGCAATTTTCCGATGGTTCCTCTGAGTATGAAATTAATACATTTTCTGGAGTAAACAGCGTCGACGTGAGAGCTTGCAGCTTTTGGATTCGCAACAAGATCTAGCACGTGACCGACTAGTGTGCCGATATTGCGTTCTAGCCATGTGCTGCCCAACATTTGCACAAAAACTACGTAGGCCTAAAAGCAAATAAAAAAACAATTTATGTTAAAGACGTACTTTATTGAATTATTACTAAAACATTCAAGTGAAAGTTTTACTTACGTGTGTTACTCCCACGCGAACTTCTCTGTTGACTCCAGAGCTGCCTTTGATTATTTCCCCAGTACCTTTTAAAAATCCGACACCTCCTCTTAAGAATCCAGACATCAAAATATTTAAAACTTCTTCTAGTGAGATTTGTTTGAAATTTTTGTTTTGAACGCCTGAAATAATTTAGCCAACGTTAGCACGGACGCTTACGAAATAAAATTATGAGGTGATCGAACTCGAGTATATTTTTATGCTTACTTATAGGATTTTGACCTTTCGGTGCGGGTAATTGTGTCATTGCAACGAGGGTACCTAATAATTTTGCAACTGAACATCGCACTTCGTAATTTGATCCCTCAAATGCCCGAAAACATAAAGTTGCTACACTTTCGATTTCCGTCGTATATAAAAATGGTGCATGATGCAGCATTTCCAGAAGACACTGAAAAATTTTAAAATCATTATTAATAATTGTTTTTTTTTGATTAACTATTTATTATGATTTCTTTGATAAGAATATTTTATTTACTTTAGCAGCAGCACATCTCACAGCCATGACCCGATCAGTCAAACAATGCCTACAAACTTTGTATATTTCTTTGTGAACATTAGTAACAGCGGAACCCATGCCCGCACAAACCTAATAATAAGACAAGGTCAAATTTAGTGTAAATATACCAAATTTATTAGCTCTACATTTCCTGCTTTGAAGAAGAGCAGATATATTTATTTACCTTCTCCAAGGTATGCATGATCTCAATGCGAGTCTGAGATTCAGCAGAACGCAAGGATTTGATTAGAATTTGCACTGTTTCCTCATATGAACGTCCCATCATTCTTCCAAGTTTTTCGTACATACAACCAACACAACATATTGCAGCACTAAAAATAAATTTAGTTTTAATAAGAAATTTTATTATGTCAATAATATAAGTTTAAAAAAAAACATTAAATTTGTTTGAAAAAATGAAAGCATTTTCATGTCTTATAATAGTAAACTAAAATTAACTTTAACTTCTCTACTAAAAATAAATCAAAGTATTTTGGAACTACACATTTTCCACAGTATTTCAAACTCAAGTGAAAAAGTTAATAGTACATAGAACTTGGTCAGATATAACTCTGTGACTGACTGTACATACATACATAACGTAACTGGGCTTCAATTAGAAAAGTACACAAATGAGTAATACTAACAGTTTTGTAGGAAGGAAGCTTGGTGAGTCATCTTTGTTCTTCAAAATGTCATTGCATTTGTTCACGGTGTCAAAGAGCAAAAATGTATCACCCACACTGAATAGAGTTGCTAAACATCGTGCTATCAAGCGGCGAGTGGGTGGTCCTGGAGCACCTTGCATGTGCCTTGTCAATTGTTCTACTAAATTCTGCTGACATCCTTTTATATCGTTCTGTGGAGCCATTATCTTATATTAGCTAATCTTATCTCACATAAATGGCTTATGAACAACTTTAAAAATTTTGTTGTACTTCTTACCTTTTGAGCAGCTATCAAAACTTTGTCTAAAAATCTTAGCCATTCAAAAACAAAAACTGGACGCTTTGCTTCAGGAATTTGATTAAGTGCATCCTCATTGAGGGTCAAACTATGACTCAGCTCCATCATTGTTACTGCGTTACACCAACAGGTACTTTCTTGTATGAAATATAATTTAATAATTTATTTTTTCTTATGGAATAGTATAAATCAATTATCAAATAATGAATATCAGGTATGGTTAATTTTTATTCAATGTTTTCAAATCAAACTAAGGTAGAGTTCTTTTATAATCATATGCAGTGTAGAAATCTATTTATGACTAAGTTGAACAAACTTAATGCTCTAATAATTTTCTTTTTCAAGATCAAGATAATAATTCAATTAGGGAAATACAATATAACTGGGTACAATGAGTAAAGAATATTTCTTGATTATTTGTGAAGAAATATTTCTAGAACAAATAAAATTCAGTATTTATTCATATTATCTAAAGTAATACATTTTTTTATGTCACAACGTTATTCAATATGCAAAGGTAGCGTTGAAAGCTTCTTAAGTATTATACAAGAGCATAAAGCATAAATTTCATCACTTCAATTTGTTATGAAGCCCTAGCATGAAAATACTCAAGTAAATACATAATATTGTAAAACTAATATGCAATAGAAAGCCTAAAGTAGTTGTGTTCACAATTTAAAGGTATTTTAGAAACTCTTGTGAACTCTTTATTGCTCCAAATCCTTGCAGTTAATTGTGTATATATACTTTACAAATTTATCATAAAACAAAATGTAATAAAGTGAACTTAGTCCACCTAAATTGTCAAATGAATTTTTAATATTTCCTACAAGTTTAACTAGCTTCTAAAAAAAGTTATTGTAAAAAACAAATACTCCAAACGAAAAATAGGTCAGCAAGTCGTGCATTGGAGCTTTCTCCTGCAAACCCTATAAATAAGTAACAACAGCACGAGGCAATATAGTATGACCCATTAATTCGTCCATGTCCCTATAAATAAAACCGAGCGAAATCATATTATATCCAGGGCCGCCGTGTAATACGAACCTGTCGCAAAAAAGGACGATCGATGCGGAATCGCCGACCTTTTTAAAAGTCACTCGTCACTCGTTCCCTCATATTATCGCTCTTTCTCTCTCGTGCAATTGGGCTCCTCCTTCCTCCTTATCTCCCTCGAAATTCACACACACGCACTTCACAGCTTCAAGGATAATCCTGAGGACAAGAGAGTCTCGAAGATGATTAATACACGAGTCGACTCTTCGGACGGACGCATGAAACTATATTTTGCGCGTATATGTATATATATGGCTACAGTGTAGGAGGGAGACGCGAGACTGCGGTGCACACAGAAAAGGAAAGGGCTCCGAAATCCGAGACGCGCTGGCGGTCACTATGAGGACGGTCTGCTGTGCTGCTGCATCGCGACGACGGATGATGGACTGACACACGTATGTGTGTGTGTTACACCTGGAGGACGATTCGTGCGGACGTTACGTGGCTTAGGTTAGAAAACGACGACTGCGACGAAGATTCGCCCAGAAATCGGCCCAAATATGTCACTGTGTATGAGATGGTGTTCGTGCTGGTATGGGCCGAGAGACGACGACTACTACTGCAGTTATATATACGCGAGTTTTAGTGCTACTGCGCGCGATGAGATGTGGGAGAGACGTGAGGATCTTTGGACGATAAAAATGGGTAACATCACTGTGCTCGGTGGGTCAGGTAGGTTTCGTGCGGATTTATAAAGGGATATATGATCATATTATGATAACTTTATTTTAATATATTGTCGTAAACTTTTTTGTCGGGGACGTGGCGCCATCTTATGGGAGTTTAGAATATACCGCGAGGAACGAATATGAATTGATGAAACTCTTTTAATAAAATATGATCGTTTTGAACTTGAAGTTTCTATGTTAGATTGTGTCTTTTACAATGTCCGTTTGTAGAGGTATACCTATAATATTCCTGGCTATTAACACTTGCTCATCACAATATTTCCATGCAGATCGATTTAAAAAAAAACCTATATGATGTCATTGTATAAGCATAAATAAACAACGCAACAATTTAAAATAAAAAAAGTATATCTTTATTTATTTTACATATCACTATCACATACATTCACAGAAAGCACACACTAAAAATCTCGCGCATTTGTCTCAAAAAATTGGTCCAACAGAAATCTCCTTTTACAATATTATAACAGTATTATAGGCGTTCGCGCTCTTTTTTCAACTACGTCTCATATATCGCTTATATAGTCATGTGTCGATTGTTCTCTCTGTTTTATTGGAATGTATACATATAACGCTCGACTAATACTATTTACATGCGTTCACAGAAATAAATTCTCATTTACATAATATTGCGTGTGTTTCGAGCGTTTGGACAATACTTTGGTTCGTTGCAAATCTCGAGGGTACAATTTTTCAACTCAAAAATCATTCAACTATAGGTAAAGAGTATACAAAAAAAAAACATAAAAACATTCATAACAAAAAAAAAAAAAAAAACGATCGGTATCGGGATAAAATTTCGTCGACCACATATACGTATAACAGATTGGAAAAATCATCGCTATCTTGAAACATCGCAGTTTCAACAAGCCAACTTAGATACTATTGCACAGTGTGTACACACAAGAAAACCAACGCGTCATCGCTTCTCGCGATCTAACTCTATCAAAAATTAAAAAGAAGAAGAAACAAAGAATATCATCCAAGACTTCACAGCTTGTCGACGTTCTTCTCAAGGTTATCAAGCTCCTCGACAATAGCCTTAGGTAGATCATCGTTGACCTGGTTATCAAGGTACTCCCTGAGTTCTGTGACCTCCTTCTTCCAGAAGTCCTTGGGCAGACTGAAAAGTTCCTCCAGGTCGACCTTGTCCTTGAGACCTTCAAGGTTGAGTGACTCAGGTTTGGGCAGGTAGCCGATTGGTGAGTCGACAGCTATATCTTCACCATCGATACGACGAAGGATCCAGTCAAGAACGCGAGAGTTCTCACCAAAACCTGGCCAGAGGAAACCGTTAGGTCCCTTACGGAACCAGTTGACGTGGAAGATCGAGGGTAGCTGGGCGTTTTCGACGCGAGACATACTCAACCAGTGTTCCAGGTAGTGGCCGAAGTTGTAGCCGAAGAAAGGACGCATTGCGAACGGGTCGTTCATTATCACTTTGCCCTGGATAACGAATTGTTGTTTAGTATGTTGTAGTGTACAGTTATAGGATTCAATGGTGAAACACATCAAGATATGTATACCTTGTGTTCAGCAGCAGCAGTAGCTTCAGACCTCATGGTGGCACCAATGAAGACACCGTGTTGCCAGTTACGCGCTTGATAGATCAGAGGAACACCAGCAGGTCTGCGGCCTCCGAAGAGTATGGCATCGATGGGTACACCCTGAGGGTCTTCCCAAGCAGGATCGATGATGGGGCATTGGTTAGCTGGGGTACAGAAACGTGAGTTCGGATGGGCTGCAGGTGTTTTCGAGCCGCGTTGCCATGGCTTGCCGTGCCAATCTGTGATCTGTAATCAGAAGACATAATCGTTTGAGATGATTATATATCCTGAGCTACTTTGACTTACAAGTCGATCAATTATTGAAGGATCCTCACCTGAACGTTCTCGGGAATCTCCTTCTCAAGTCCTTCCCAGAAGATACCACCATCGCTGGTCTTGGCAACGTTGGTGAAGACGGTGTTCTTGTAGATGGTGGCCATGGCGTTAGGGTTGGTGGAGTTACTTGTACCCGGAGCGACACCGAAGAAACCGTTTTCCGGGTTGATGGCGCGGAGTTTGCCTTGAGCGTCGAAGCGCATCCAGGCGATGTCATCACCAACGCATTCGATTTTGTAGCCTGGAAGAGTCGGCTGCAACATTGCGAGATTCGTTTTTCCGCAGGCACTTGGAAAAGCTGCTGCGATGTAGCGCTTCTTGCCTTTCGGATTCGTTACTCCCAGGATCTGCAATTTAGTTTTTTATAAGAATTAAGAATACGCAAAAATAAAATAAACAAAAGAAATCATCAGATCATAACGTACCAGCATGTGTTCAGCAAGCCATCCCTCATCTCTAGCGATGGTCGATCCGATCCTCAGTGCGAAGCACTTCTTTCCAAGCAGCGAATTACCACCGTAACCACTTCCATAAGAAACGATCTCATTCTTGGCTGGTTTATGCAAGATGATGGTACGCTCGGGATCACAAGGCCAGGTCTCGTCGATCTTACCAGAAGATCCAGCCTTGGGTACACCAACCGAGTGCAGACACTTGACAAAGTCCCGTTTCTCCAAAGCTTGAAGAACCTTCTCTCCCATACGGGTCATGATGCGCATCGAGCAGACGACGTAAGGCGAGTCGGTGATCTCGATACCGATCTTGGATAGAGGTGAGCCAACTGGGCCCATACTGAACGGGATCACATACATGGTTCTGCCCTTCATGCAGTTGGGGAAACGCTCCATGATGGCTTGGTCCATGTCGTTGGGTGCGATCCAGTTACCGAGTAATCCCTTGACTCCATTACGAGGAGTTGGAATAGTGTCCTTCTTGTTAGGAGTACTGATGAAGGTCTTGCTCTCAACTCGAGCTACGTCAGCTGGATTCGTTCTTGCCAACCAGCTGGAATTTACAATCACTTCAATATACCTAACTCTCCTCACGATCACATCAGTATATAAAAATGAGACTCACCAGTTCTCGTATTTGGGCAATTGCTCGATGGTACCCTTGGACTCGAGAAGCTTCAACAGCTGTTCGTTCTCGGCCTCGCTGCCATCGCAGATGTAGACCACGTCGGGTCGGCATAGTCTCACAGTTTCTTCGATGAAGGCACGAACCTTTGGAGCAAGAGGTGTACTGATGTTGCTGATCACAGGTGTCTCAGCTATACGATCTTGCGTCTCGTACTTGCTACTCGGACTCTTGGCCGCGTGGGTCACCATCGGCTTGGTGACTCTGTGAAAAATAGACGAAAGATGATGTTTAAGCTTTTGAAGGTAGAACGAGAATGCGATGAAGCTTCGAGAGTGCGTTGTATGACTTCCGCTTGAGTAATCAATTTGACGGTATATGAGAAGGCGTTTTCTTTTTCGTGAGATTCGTAGGGCTTCGCACGACGTTTAGTGCTGCTGGAGCTTTTGTCATGACCCTTTTACGCTTGCAAGACTTGATTGCGGCTTAGGTTTCTTTTTAGCGATGGATTGTTTTAAATGGCAATTCAAGTTTTGATAAAAGTTTATAAGTACATTTTGTATATTGGAAATGAAAGTGTAAAAGCTATGAAGAAAAGACTTCGAAGCTACTCGAAGAAGTGCATTTAGAAAGCTTTTCAAGTGCTAAAGGGTCACTGTCAATGGCTTGAACTTGACATTGACCGCCGCTGAGAAATCACTTCGAAAGTATTCAGGAGGTCAAAAAGCCTGTACAAACACTTTGACTCATTACAAGCACTTTCCCTGAAGCTTCTGACTAATTATATGTATAGCAGTGCATATCATCATCATCAAACTAAATTAAATTTAAGCTTTCGAAACGTCTAGAAATCGCAATAAAAAAACCATTTTAAAATTAAAAACATGAGCCTAGTAGTTTTTTGTTTATCAAATTCGATCTGTTGCAAGTTGCATATTATATAGATCTCTTCGCGTCAGGTTTCTGAAAATGTAAATAGATTTAAAATGTCTCTATGAGCGCTTTCGTCATCGCAGATATTATTTTAATGAGTCTTATGAAAGCTGCTCATTAAACTTGTATATGTGCTTGTGAAACTTGCAGTCGATACAAAAAAGCCATAATACAAATTTGATCGAAATTTAATCAAGATATTTCGAGACATTTGAAGTGTATAATTTAATATTACAAAATGTCGCTATATTATTTATAATACCTATATGCTGATGTAGTGTGCAAACTTTGCGTTGGTAAATTGAGACGAAGCTAATTGCAAACATTACGAATGGAGATCGGTTAAAATTAGAATCGAAAAATGACGCAACGCGGCTTTGATCTAGAAGCCATCTAACGAACTTTTTATTTCGAATTCTAGGACCTATTTAATTCTCATTAGAGAGTGATCCAACTAGGCCGTGTGTAGTTATATAGACATCACTATTATATATCTACTAAACTCCTAACCGAATTACACTTGGCCCGAGATCCACATGCTCCTACTATACGATAATTTAAATTTATTTCTTACAAAAGATTCAAAAACTTTCTGTTCTCAACACACATAAAAAAAAATAAATCCACTGCTTCGTTTGCGTCAGCCTCAATAGCATATATAAAATTTTAAAATTAAAATAAAACAAATCCGCGCATCCGATATCTCTCCAACGAGCGAAAAAAAAAGTCCCGCGATATCGCTGACACAGCTGATGGAACAAGGTACAAAGTACCGCGGAGATAAGCTCGCACCGCGCGTGCGATGGTGATATATTTCTTTTTTCAGCGCGTCGAATCCAACAAGTGTCTGCGTTACATCATTCCTACGCGATCGAGCCCCCCTTTTCAAGTTCTTTGTCGCGCGCGGCGCATTTAAAAACTTATACTCGAAAAGCCTTATATTACAGTCGTCGAGCGTATATATGAGAAACTTGTCTCTAGTTTGCGTTCTTTCTTTTTAGAGCTGTGCGCATGTGGAAGCTGAGCCGATAGATATATGGCTGTGAAGTGTTGGTGAAAGCTGAGGTTTCAAGAGAGATATATATAAGGCTAAACAAATATATAGGTGTAAAAAATGATGAATTGGGGACTGACTATATAGAAAATCAGAACGTGTTGCAAACGCTGCATGAGGCAACATCGTATTCGTATGACGTGTGGCTATATGTTGACCGCGCGCCGATTTGGTTGTTATATGATGACTATTATATATTTATTTGCGGCGACTGATGCTATATAAGAAGCTTCGGGAAAGTGCACCGGTTGTAACTTTCGATAATTCTGCGTTTTAAAATACTGTCATTTTGAACCTCTAATTATATACTAAAATATGCTAGCGAGAGAGATGCTCGGTCTTTTTTTTTCAGATTTCACTTTTTCAAGTTTCACCTTATTCCAGCGTGCATATGCCACTATAATAGTAAAATGCACGAGAGGAATAAGGCACACATTATATATATATATATATATCTACATCAGCAGAAGTCATCCGCTACTCCAAAACAAATCACAGTAAAAATCAAAATAAAAATATAAAAAAGCTTACTGCGGGTAACGTGTCGCAACGGTGATCGACATTTTCTCGCCGTTTCTCAGTACAACAGATCTCCACTTGAAAATGGCAAAGTCCCTTTTATTAACGATCTGCTGATGATCAAGTCGACACCCTCCGGTCCTTGCGATGCCTGATGCTCTGGCTAATCCCCCGTACGTTCTCTTCGCCGGGCTCCACAGGTATCCTCCTCGCAAGTTGGACCAATTCGTCGAAGATCTGTGCAATCCCGTTTCTATCCATCGGATCGTTGACATGTTGCTTGAGCTCGGCCAGTGCCGTTCCTTTTATACGATCGGAAAACACAAGCCGATCTATACTCTTCCCCCCTCGTATAGTATTTACGATGGACGCACGCGCCAGTGGAAAATCTACGAGAAGGGGGCTGCTGTGTTGATATATGTGGTAGTGGGGGTACAGAGAGAGAGAGACAATGTTCCTTATTAAACTTCCGGAGTCGATTGGCCGCGGCGGCGAGATATTACAGCGTCTGTGTGTGTCAGCTGGTCTACGGCTACTGTGTGTAAGAGATGGCTTATACGCACTTGAGCACCAGAGCGAGAGAAGAAGAGAACGAGTGGAGGGGTTAGAGAGAAAAAGGAGTAGTATGTGTGTGTGGGTAGTGGTACGAAAGAGAGAGAGAGAGAGAGAGCGGCTACAAAAAGTCCTAGTCGGACCCTGGCGCGGCTCAGAGATCGGTTAGACTCCGTACCGATCGGATGACGATCTTCTTCTTCTTGTTCACCTGGCGACGCAGCTTTTTCCTTCAGGTTCTTTACGCGCGTATTTTAAGTAGGAACGTCGCGAATATTTTGCAGTAATGTATATGTATATATTGGAGGGGATGTTGGGAAAGATCGACACAACTGTAGTAACGACTGGTTCGGTAGCGCGCTGCGTTTTATATACGTGCGATAGCTCTTTCTTTCTCTCTTTCGCTCTCTCTCCTTCTCTTTTGATGGTCTCTTTTATTTTTCGTCGACAACGAGAGGCCCTGCATTCACGCTATCTCATACTGTTGCTGCTCTTGCTCGAGTATATAATACTGCGCGACAACACGACGACGATCATCGAGTTGCTCTTCGGACTTATTTACGCCGGGTTTGAGAGAGAGAGAGAAAAAAAGATCAAGCGTACAGTGTTGCCAGTTAGAACGTATATATATATATGATGATGATAAATAGGCACGTTAGTGGAACAGTCCCAGATTGAGGAGAGAGATTTCGGTAGAGTATTGAGAGAGAGGAGGACGTGTTTATATAAAATTTTCCTATTTCAGACTTCGCGGTGGTCCTGTTTATCCAGAGCATGTAGCTGTTGATGATTAGCTCGCGGGGGTTACGAGAGTTGTGTGTTTTATTTATGTTTTCTTTTTTCTAGTAGATTTCTTTATCGCTGATCTATTTATGCTGATTCTGCTCGGTAATTTAAAAAGAGATCGAAATGCTAAGAAGATTTCTCTTCAAAAACCTCGTGGCATAGCTATAATCGTGTTCGTTTTTAGATACTCTATATGAAAAAATGTTAATCTAGTTTTCAGGTACTTTGTTTTGATCGAATAATATATTTTCAAGTGAACAATTCGTTCTATGATAAAGTGAAAATTTCGATGTTTTCGAAAGAATTTCTCAAAAAGTATAGGGAGTGATTAGATGAAGAACCATCAATATTTGTTAAGCTCGATGATTAAGTGAGCCTTGGTATAATTGGACTCATATATGAACGATGATTGATATACCGATCGCAGTGCAATCGTGTAATCGAATCGGCAATATTGTCGCTATCGAAGTCCACGATCCAAAAATAAATATATTAGCGTGTGATGCTTACAAAAATAAACCGATTTTTAATGCTCTTGGCGCGTTTACCGCAAATTCGCAGAAAACCTGCGATAGGTTCTCCAATTGTTATCTGCAGTCAATTTGACCTTCTATTCGACTTGTATACCGATTTGGCAACAGACAGATAAGAACAATTTTTATTGTCATTCAAAGTTCAAAGATAATTAGCAGCTGTTAATGTGTTTGCACACACAAGATTTTAACTCCCGCTGAATTAAAAATATATATAAACACAGAATAATACTAAGAGTCGTGTATGTTAGAATTTTTGATTTGTTACATTTTAACCCATATTTAATTTATTTTATTTTATTAAATAAACGGGTGAAAACCCTCTTACAGTGTATGTGATAAATTATAATAATATACTTCAAAATTCAAACACGAATTAATACAAGTATTATACACATTTAAAAATAAACGACAGTTAAAAATGTTTCTACACAAAAAAGAGTTGTATTATGATTCGCGCCGATCGCAGTAAAAACTCGCGCGCGCTCATAAAAACCGATGTCTGATAAAACCGATAACAGAATTTCATAAGCACTTGACGTAACTCGTTCAAATCAATATTATCAATACCGATCAATCGACAATCATCATCAAAACTTTAGCTTAAACAACATGATGAGAGCTTTCCAAAGAAAACCACATCAAACTCAGAGCGATAACGAAAAATCGTTCTCCACTCCTAAAAGCATCATGATCTCTCTCTGGCTCGACGTTCCAAAAAGAACAAGACACCTCCAACCAAACCGGCCGAGCGGAAGATTCCTCGGTCTCGATAAAAAAAAAACACAACCCATCGGACGCGTCGAGAAACGTGTATATAATATATAGCCCGAGGCGGGGGCTCGCTCGAAAGCAAATTATGCGAGAGCGCGCTGCTGTAAGTCACCTTGAATTCGCGCAGACGTAAAGTATATACGGGCTAGAGAAGAAAATTCCGACCAATCGTTGCTTCCTACGTAGGAGAGAAGATAGGAATGACGGTGTCCCGTTGGCTGAGACGGGCTTGTTTCGGGTCGTGCCTCCGTACACACACACGTTTTTGATGGAAAGTAAGAGATGTTCTTTTTCTGAGTAGGTAAACGGCCCCCACCGTGATATGTGTGATCGTTAGGGAATCTGACTTTTCTGCAGCTCTTTGTTGTTGCGGTGTAGAGAGGGACTTTTCGCTGTTCAAATTTTTGCAAAATTATTGTATTTATTATGGTTTTCTTGCTAATCGAAGTGACAGGCATTTTGAGATTTAGAATTTTTTATTTTTTTTTTATTATAGGCGAATGTTTAGGAGCTACTGACGAAAAATCTCATGACGCATGAATAAAGCTAACTTTATAATACCGAGAGACAGAGATAATTTTGTATAGATTGAAACGAGAGTTGCAGTAGTAACAGTGATGTATGCACAGACAACCCATCATCAGAAATGCCGCGTTATCCTTCCCTAAAAAATTATATCATGTTCTCAAAATTATACAAACAAACAGTGTTTTGCATCGAGCACTGCAAATGAGTATATAAAACGATACCATTCGGCACGAGCCCGACAGCTGATCGGCCAAGTCAACAATAAACGATCATCCAAAACCACATCGACCACCATCAGCTCAGAATCTCTAAGAAGAAACGCCGGACGGCTGTTGCCGTTTTGGTATAACAGAGTCTAGAGGGAACGTGTCTGTCTGGAGTCGATATGGGAGAGTATATACACTGATAATGTCTCGTTCGCATCATCTCGAGACTTTTTACTACTACGAGACAAGACAAGTGCATAGGGAATGAAGCTTATCAACAATTGATTAGACTTGCGCTTTTGCGCTGTTCTTTGTTATTGGATATATACGCGTGTCGAGACGGCGGTTAATTTTGATTTTGCGCATCAGAGTTTTTAAACTTGCGGGTCGACCTTTACATATAAATTCTATGAGATCAGCTAGAATGAAACTTTTTTTTAACAATTTCTTCTGCGATATATGTTGAAAGGATGGATAATACGTAATCGATTTGGTTTGTTTCACTATAGGACTACAATACTAGTTATGTTTAGTCTGGTAAAATAGTACTCGGGATTTTTTGCTGTATTATGACTTATAGATCATGTAATCATTTTTTTTTACTCCGATTAGTCACGATATTTATTGGGAATAAGAAGAAAATTGTGCGGTTACTTGTTTGGGTGTAGTACAATTGTTATGGATAACAATGTAAAGTATGAGAGAAGGTTTTTGGTTATTTGGCATTTGACTTATATCACAATTTTTTTCTATCTTAATATGTCTACGCTCGTTAAAGCAAGAAAGAGTACAATTTTATATGTAATATTTAAAATAATATTTTAAATATTACACATATTGTAAAATTGGAACAATACCAGAAACAATATCAGAGCGGCTGGTATTGTTTCTGATTATTTTTGTTATAGTATTAGAAGATCATTTTAAAGTCACACATAAATATAAATATTAGAAAAAGAAACATTCTAATGTCAAGTCTGACATTACTAACAGACGAAAAAAATCATTATCTTTTGAAGCATGTAAATAATTGAAAAAAGAAAAACAAAAACAGAAAACGCACGTGCCAGCAATAGTTGATTATTCCTTAATATCTCCCAGATTTGACATATTATGTAAAATGAGACTTACGCGAATAAAAAGTCTTGGCTTATTTTTAGCCCCTCTTCAAAAGCTTGTTTACTACGTTTTTTTGTATATTCGTCCTCAGTCACATTTAGTATATAATAAATATTATGACAATATTATCTCTTGTATTATTTGTATAATTAGTATTAATATATGAAACAGATATAAGAACAGTTTAATATTACTAATAATTAATATTGAGTAGTGTCATCCTTTTCGTACTTGCATATCTAAATGAAAATGTCAATGTCAAAACAAGAATACGTTTATTATTTTACAAAAACATCAGATTAATTAATTGATAAATATAAAGATACTTGAAGTTAAACGTTCCGATGATTATTTATATCCATGCTGTTATCGTCACTTTAAGTGTGATAAGAATTTTGTTAAATTTCAATCAAAATTTAGTAATTCATGTAGACCAAACACTTTCTATTTCCATCTTACAGCCTAACATCTCGTTTATATTTTTTTTCCTTCTTTTATCATTATATATAATATATGTCCATAATCATAGTGAACTTTGAGACTAAACTAAAGACAGATAAAGAACGTTCTCCTTTTATTTCTTTGATGTAAGTAGATCAAGCTTGCTTAGGTCTATATAAATATATAGGAGAGAGTGTTGCTCGGTATAAATAATTCCCAGGATAGTTGTTTTGTGTTTTCAGCAACCACCAACAAATTGTTTCACCTTCTCATGGTGATTTGAAGTAATAGCGAAAAATCCCAAAAAAGAAACAAATACTTGATTTCGAAATAGTACATTACGATACTATAGTGGCATAAGTCGCCCTTTACGGCACGGCGTGTACGAAGGACGACTTATTCCACGTGTATCATACGATATTTTATATAGTACTGACTAGCATAAATACTCTGTCACGCCTATCCGTGGCATAAGCAGTCCATTTTGGCACCGTGAGGTCATCGCACGAGCGTAGCGGGTGCGATAAGGACGGTGCCATAAAGGACTACTTATGCCACGGATAGGCGTGACAGAGGATTTATGCTAGTCAGTGCTATAAAATCACGTTTGCGCCTTCAGACATTGAATACATGCCATTGAACAATGAACTTTTCGTTGAATTTGAATGACCGAGAACTATTTTTTTGTACATTTATAACATAATAAAGAAAAAAATCATGCTAGAAATGTGTGCTCGGATTTTTTATTATAAATTAATTAAATGACTGTAATAAAGTGTATCACAGCATAATTTATTATCACTAATATTGACATTCAGCGTCGCGCTTTAACGAGCGAACGAATACGCATCGGTCACGAGTTAAACGAAGGTCATTGTTTTTGTTTCTGTCTGATGATTAATGATTTTTTCCCTTGGAAACATATCAATCGCAAAAACGTGATTCTCCACGGATGGAAATTCTGGATTATTGTGCTTCGCTCAAGAGTCAATAACTGGAAATCCAGTTCGTATCAGACAACAAACGTTCTATTTCTTTCCGACTTTTGTCAGTTCCTCGCAATATCTCCCTACACCATCTGATGACCGCTGTTTTATTAACTTTTAAGAAAGAGTATCACGCAAGCTTTTAATTAAGTGATATTACGGCAACTATCTGTATCATCTCTTGTTTTATCTGCATCGTCTTATACAACGAGTTATTAACTTGTAAAATTTCGTAATGTGCACAGAAATGCCAAAAATCTGCAAAAGAAGAGTAAACTTATCAATGAAAAGTGCGCTTATGGACTGCTCAATGTTGTATACACAGTATATACATATTATTATGTATGAAAATGCACGTGTTTTATTTGCTGCTTTTTCAGTTTACAATTAAAAAAAAAGACGTAACTGGTATATTCAGTGCACAATTTCTGCTTATTGCGGAACTATTTTGTACAGGGATTTTAAGCGTAAAGTCTCCTTTAAATTTCTTATGATCTTTTTTATAACACTTAGAAGTTTTAGTCCCTTTGTTTTCTTCGTTACCGTTCAGTTTTGAAACAATTATCTTTATTGTTTCTTGGCATGCTAAAAGAATAAAAGATTTCAAGAAAGGAACATAAAGTACTACAAGAACAATTGACGGTAGCGCATGCAGATATGTATTAACAAAAATATGACATAGCATAAATTATAATGTTATAACTACAATATTTTACTAGCTCTTTAAAAGAAATGCTTATTGATTTTAAGAATCATTTACGGAATAAAACATTTGTGGCACAAATTTAAAAGGAATCGATTACATACTTCTTTCGGTAGGTTCGAGAAATTGGCGAATCATGCCAACAGTTAAAAAAAAGATACGATCCGGTTGGATCTGGTCTCCTCGTGAAATTAACTCTTGAGCCTCCGCTCCGTTTAGCTTTGTGAAAGGTGTCGCCTGTTCGTTGATTGCCTCGTTTGCGTTTAGACAGAAAGTTACTGGGTGGGGATGACGTAGTTTACTGCCGTGTATCTATACACTACACGTGTGCCTTTCATCGACTATCGCTTATTAGTTATTGGACAGTTATAGTTGGCTGTAATTTTAGGATTCTCCACAAATAAAAAATGAAGACAATAATTTGAAGTGAAATCGGCGGTTTACCTTCAACAAATTACCTAAATTGAGAAAAGCCATTGTGCATAATTTCGAATACGAAGAATTTTTTGAAAAAGTTGTGTGTCTTTATTACATCACTCAACTATATCTGTGGAATTTTACCAAAAAATTAAGTCATGAAGGTATCTATTAGTATATCTACAATAACTCGTTTAAAAGTCTCATAAAAACACTGTAATTATAACTAAATATTTATGCTTTTGAATAGGACTGTACCATTATTTAGATATAATAAAATCATTAAAATAGAAGTAAATGTGGTTGTGATTCTCAAATTTAGATTTTTTTTTTAATTTAATTAAATAATTTTGAAATAATGCTACAAACATTAAAAAAGTTACAGATGAAAAGTTATTATCAACGCATGCTTCGTTAATGCTATAGATATACAACATGTTGAATATAAAAAATTTATAACTAAATATATCGCTTACCGAGACGATAAGCTTTTTCAAATTTTGACCAGTATAATGAATACTTAATATTTTAATGAACAAGTGATCAAAATTTGAACAAAATTTAAGGTAAGAAAATCAATTTAACATACTTCTATACCTCTATTGACTATGTTTCAGTCAGCATACTCCAATTATTACTCAAAATGAACAATAAAGGCTTACAAATATTTCGTTAATACGTGCAAAACTGCAAAGTATTATGCACACGTCCATTGATCAGAAGTTACAAGGTTCAAACGGCACATAAAATAAGCGTGCGAAACATCACGCGATCGTCTTCATCCAGTCGCATTTGTTTACATGCTTGCATTCTTCTCTCTGTTTTGTGTTTTCGCGAAATTTCCGAATTATATATATAGATGCAACAGCTGATTCGCCAACCGGCTCACGCGAGTTGTCGGAATAGGTGATTTCGAAACACAATCGATCAGTGCTCCGGATTCTTCTCAGCCTTCGGGTAGAATATATATATATATATATATATATTTATATACGAACAACAAGATGATAATTTTCCTTGTGTTATCCCCCTCATTTACACACGTGTTAATCTAGAGCAATTTTGCATAATTATGTCTTATCGTTTTCGCATTGCAACACTAGTTCGTTAATTAGAGAGTGATGTGTCTTTTACAGATCAGCTGTACATAGTTTTTTTCTGTCAAGATGATTCGTTTTACATTAATAATTATATATATAATGATTACAGATTTTGTTTGACACATGTCTATAATTTTCTTTTAAGTCATAATTGTTTGATGTACCAAAACAACTAAGAGTATAATTGTTATACATGAAATTGACAATTGAACTTTGATAAAAATACTTATCAGAACGGAACAAACGTTTAGCAACGTTCATATCGTTGTTAAACAGAAGCGATTCATCAGCAAACAGCACAATTAATCACAAGAAAAGATTTTATAAAGAGAAGCGATAAACAATAACGAGCCTCGGAGTTACAGGGGATTTTTCTAAACGGTCGCTGCTTATTACGAAGTCTCGACGGAGGTCAAAAGAACAGCTCTGATAATCCCGCGTTTTGTAACATGCAACCACTCAAAACATCGCGGGGGTTCGATAGGCGAATAAATTGATAGCACGAGAGCGTATATGGCGCAACCTGATTTTAGAAGCAGCTCGTGCTGCTTTAGACCCTTTTGCTATCTGATAAGAAATCGAGTGAAAAGAAGAATTTATAATAATTGTCGACTGTATAGGTTAAATCTCGTGATTTTTAGTGGTCCCGTTTGCTGACTGAAATTATACAACTATAACGAGCATCGACTACTAGTCGCAGACATCCGGCCCGAGAGATAAGAGACAAGTGATTGAAGGAAATTTTTTGGCGATACGGTATACGAAGTGTCTGTATCTGAAAACCACATTTATTCTTTTTTTAAATATTGCTAATGCTTGATTCAAGTACTGGTGCGTTTGTTAATCTTGAAATTACCGGTACGTATCGATTTGAATCGATTTATATCTACAGCTATATTAACGACTCATTGCGACTCTCTACAAGTATGCTTGTTAAAAATATTGGGCTAAAGTAACTATCCGTCATTTGTCAAAGTAATAATTAATGCTGGTACGGAATCTATATATATATATAATTTCTTGGGTATATGACAATGTATATACGTAAAAAATTTGCATAAGCCTGATTGGATGACATCCAATATAAAGCATATAGAATAAAGAAGAAATCAACGACGTCCAGTATAAAATAATTTTCAATAAATGAAGCGTTTTAGCTTATAGCAATTTCAAGCAACGATTGCATCATCAAAATTGCATCAAACTGGTATAGGAAGACTCGTGCTAAACGGGCTCAGCATACTTACATGAGTCTTTCTCTGTCAAGGTTCTTTCCCTCTCAACAGCTGTTGATGCTGAGGCTGATTTTGGCTTAGGTATTCTCCGTTCCACCTGGCGGCCTAAAAGTGGAGCTACAATATCTCAAGTACTTGAACGTATAATATTTTTATCCGCTTGATAAGCGGTTGAAGGGGAGAAAATTGCCAGATTTCAATACTCTAAGAAGCACCAGTGTACGTTTTCATAATATCATTTTAGGCGAGATCGTTTAAGGCTAATACTGATTTACGATTCGAATACTTTATACATGTATATAGCAGAAGTAATAACGAAAACTTTTTTAGAAATGCAGAGGTTTGGATAAATAATAAGCAATTAAAATAAACATGGCTACGTTAAACGATGGAGAACAATGTAGCTTTCATCGTTTGAAGACACAAAATAATTAATTATTGTCGATAAATCCAAGCACTTCTTCGATCTTGGCATTAGTTTAAGAATTAGAGTAAATGATAAAAGTGTTGTATCTTTAAATGGAAAACTTTGTAATGTTTGCATAACAAGCGTGCGGTAATTATTTACCCACACGGAGAGTTTAGAATATAAGTTTGTCAATAATTAAGCGTATAGCTTTAACTTATCAAACGAAGCATTAATAAACATATACATAATTATAATATGGAATATCATTTTGTAATTTTTAATCTAGAAAAGTATATGTTGAAATATGTCTGGGGAAGAAGACTATTAAATCAAAAATGAATCTTAATCGGTGTGATATACAGTTTATAGTATTGTCCTACTATATATTATAAGTTTAAAGATTAAATTATTTTTTTTTTTAAATAAAACAATATTTTAATTCACTATACTTATAATGATATGTAAAATTATTAATTTCTTATTTTTAAAATTAAGAGTTTATAGGTCCCCGAAGTTTAAAAAAAGAATGCTTTGAATAAAATAAAGAAAAACGTATGCACCCAACGTGTAATAAAACTGAACTGTTAAAACTCATATTCTACGGTTCACATAAATGATGTGGCAACGTATCGTCACGCGTATTATATGGATAAATAGCAAATGCTACAAAAAAATTCTTGAAAATAACACGCTTACTTCCTATCAACCTAGAAACTCTGTACATCTGAGTACACAGTAAACACTTTAAACGTCGTGATGCAGCACACGTAGACTATATTTATAGTGTTTACGCGAAAAAGCTGAAAAATCATGAAAACTCGCCGAGGCAGCATTAAATCGAGGTGGTCGCGTTGTTTCTGGCAGCGCGACAGTTTTTCTCTTATAAACATGCAAATGAGGAAAGAGGACGGACGTATTATATATGCTCCTATCTCTCTCGGAGAGTGAGAAAAGAGAAGCCGGGCCCCCGGACGACGTCATACATTGAGTTGCTACTGTGAGCTATACGGCTCTTCTCTCAATAATACACAACTCGCGTTTTGCTTGACGTCACACACTCGAATAAGACGTGTCAGTAAAACGTGCGCTTGGTATTTTTCGCACTTGCCTTCTTGTTGATGAGAAAGTATAGAGGGTGTGTGCTTTTGCGTAGTATGTGAGATTGTAGTATGACTATATAGGCGCTTGTTGTTTATATGGCAACTACTGCACTATTTGACGTTATGCTGCGATGGCATAAGTGGTATAATCGTGTGGGGTAAAAACGACGAGATTCGATTTGAAGTTATTCAATTATGATTGTTTGCTATTTTGCTATTTTCATTGTAGGGTTTATTGATTCTTTGAGTAAGTTGCTATGTGCATGATGTAGCTGGAGTAATATCAAAATTTTGTTTATATTATTGTTAATCAGGTACTATATAATATCACATATTGGTTCAAAAGAAATTTTTTCACAGAAACCATCCTGTTAAATGAAGTAGATGTAACCGTGAGATATATTTGCATGCAACTGTATCTTTTATTCATTTTTTAGTTAATGTTTGTTTGACATTATTTGTTTAACAGGCATTATTACATCATACTAATGGTAGTTATTGTTGATGAACGAGCAAATTATTTCATTAACTAGAATATCACTAAAATATATTTTTCTAAACTATAAGGTTTTGATAAATATATGTACGTTGTATATTTATATGGTTTATCATTTTTCTGATAAATGGTTTATTCAAATCTTCCATATTATTATTGTATTTAGTAATGTTTCATAATCATCGTGATGAATATATTTCAAAAGTACATGAAGGCAGTACAGTAGTTGGCATTTTACCAACAGAGTTTAATTATCATTCAAGTTTCTGCTCACAAGCCTACATAGTAAATACATACTTAAATTATTATATATTATATACACCATAAGTCAATCATGTCGACTTAGACACAAAAAACTTACAAATCTTCATGAGCAATTGTATTAATTGCATTTTTATTTCTTATAAATAAGATTCTTTGACTCACTTAAAACTTGAAAATGTTTAACTGATGATGGATCATTTTTATTCATAAGTATTGCAGCCTTATGAAAAAAACTGATTAGGAACTCACACACTTGTGCTGAACAAGAATCTTTTAAATTGCTTTTTACAATGATTAAAAATTACATCTCAGCTTGTCACGCATTAACGATTACTTTTCACTCAATTTCATCATAATGACCGCTATAGGTTTATTGTAAAAAAACAATTTAAAAGACTTTTGAAAATATTAAATTACTCAAAACAACGTACATTTTCAAGATTTCAAATACTTGAATTGTTTTAAAACAAAAACTTGGTGCTTATGAAAAATACCCAAGTACTTTCGTACTTACGATCTGTTTGTCAAGTATTGTCATTGCACTTATTTTTCCGAGTACTTATAAGTACTTATTTGTGCTGCAACTATATAGCCGCAGACTTAGCTTTTTCATAAGGGAGAGTACCATAAAAAACGAAATAAATATGAATACATTTATCAGGTCAATAACAGGAAAGATCGCAGGAAAGTGATCAATATGCCAATTACAATCGTGTGTGTATCCCAACAAGTTATTTATACTTGTTAAGTTTCCATAAGAGAAATAAATCTTATCGTATTCAGTAGGCATACTCGTAATGAACACGAGTCCCATTTTTCTGACTAACAGGAAATTCGGTTCGAAGAATGCTATCCATTTTTATCATTGATTTTAAATCAAGAAGAAGATTTTAAAAATCAGTGTCACTTGTTCGCCTTGGAAATGAAAGTTCTTAAAAGACGGTAAATGCATCTCTGGTAAATGCCAAGGTTTGAAATAATTGACTTGGCTTAAATACAATGTTTCATAAACTTTATTTTCGGTTCCTCTGTTATTTCTATCGTCGTAACATTTATTTTGCGCAGATGAACAATTCTAATAATACAATATAATCGGGCTTAAAATGATGTCTTTAATTCTTTATTTGATTTGCCGTATAGCTTGAATCGTGGAACGACTAACGCCATCTCTGAAAATATTCTGGAAACAGTTTGCTCCAAAAGTATTACAGAAATCTACTTTGCCCGATTAAAGTCACTGGCACTTATATTGATCTCGTTTATTTATTTATAGTTTTCGATAAATCGTAAGAGCAGCATTCTGCTCTATAATGCTGAAATAGTTGAAAGAGTGCCATTTACATAATTCATTTTTAAAAATATCTAGTCTGTAAAATGTTCACCCTATGCTCGCGATTTTTGTTTTGTTTTATTTGAAATAGCATGAATTATACTGATATACCTATGAATATAATAATAAGTGTAGTATGAGCAGTAGAGGTATATATTTGTAGTTTAAGTATACAACTTAAAACTTCGATAAATAGCTATTATTATTTGACTTATTGCACTTTTGTGCTTTTTCTTACTTCATTTACATGCAAAAATATACGTTTGAATACGACAACGATTCGAGACTAAATTTAAACAAATTTAATTCGTCTCATTAATTTTTGGAAATACCATGCAGTTATTAAAATTAAAATATTCACCTTTTATTGTGATAAGAAAATTGTTTATGTCTGCAGCATAATTTCCCTCATTATAAAAAAAGTTCTTAAGAAGTTCAAAAAGCAGATTGAAATTATTTAATGAGATACACGTTTCAATCTGTTACGATCCAATTATGGCGAGATAATATATTTTATAACGATTTGAAATGGATTTATAAAGGATTAGAACGGACTTACATGGATTCAAAAAACGGATTGGTTTTTTTTTTCAATCCGTTACAAGTTCGTAGTTGCATATAAAATTCTTAAAAATTGGTTACTCAAAGTCAGTTTGAAAAAAGTATTGTTCTTCAAAACTTCATCTCCACGTTAATAGTTTTAGAAAAATAACAAATCTTGAGTCATAAAATTTCCAAATAACAATAATTAAACGAAAATCTTGTAAAACGAATAATTGCAATTTCATACTACAACTATAAATTAAAAAACCTAAAAAAAAGAAAATTCTCCTTACCACATTCTAGCATATAAACCGTACAATCCGCCCGCAATTCATAAAACAAGCCTCAATCTCAACTCGACCTTCAAAACCACTAGCTCTCTCTCTCTCAGCAACAGCTCTCCTTGCGCTCTTTTATAAAAGACGCAAAAAGCCACAAAGCAGCGAGAAATCCCGCAGAGTCAAGTCCGCTATATACATTAGTATATATTATACACAAAAAAAAGTCAAGGGCCCGCAACGACATTGACGGCCCTGACCGAACAACGACAAAGTCCATCACATCATCGTCGTCGCGCGTCAGCTGTACGATCCTCTATCCTCTTCTCTCACATCACCGTTCGCGATAACACACACATACAACTCCGATTACGACTTGCACGTATAATACACTCATCGTCAGTCAGCAGCAGCAGTGGCTCTCTCTCCCTCTCTCTCACTGCATACATACTATATCAGCTGTTCGCACAGCGATAGCGCGAGTTTGCGCTTGCGCTCGGCTCCAGCTGCTCGCGGATCTAAGCGCATGCGCGCGAAAGAGACGGAACAAAAGTTGAATATATATGTATATAGGTATAGCTCACACACAGTAGTCGTTAGATCGGCCGTGGATACAGCGCATATACACAGCTGCGCGTCGCGCAATATATACATATACCGCGATACAAAAGGAGAGCGAGCGAGAGGGAAGAAGAGTCGGTGCATAGATATATACGTATATAGAGTATAAGAGAGAGAGAGACGAGTGAGTTGACAGTAGAGAAAAGAGCATCATGGCCGACTACTGCTGCTGATCGGCCGCGCTCGCTCTTCCTTTTCAAAAGCACCTTCCCCTCCGTTCTCGCGCAGCCGCGCGCGCGCCTTTTGCGCCTCAACATACACATCGCACTACTACTGATGTACAGAGCCAGCACCGCAGCCTGAGAGTTACTACACTCTTCGAGAGGAAAAAACAACGCAACTGCAGCCGCGAGACGTCATCGCGCGCTCTCTCTCTCGCTCGCGTTGTTGTGTTATTATACCCATTGTTGTTGTCGGTAGTGGTGGTGTTGGTGGTGCTGCTGGTGCTCCGCTCTCTGCTGCAGTCAAGTCAGATGATCGAGTTGCAACCTCGGCGCGACATTCGAAAAGTGCGACAATAACTATAATATACTATAATAATAATACCGCGCGAGTTGCTCTTTTTCGCTGTGGATCGTGCCACTAATAAACTCGGCGAATAATTGCGTGACATAAGTATATACAGACACACACACAGACACATACTATTATTTGCCAGTTTAAGCTCATCACAAGTGTGTATACAAGTACGCATCAAAGTGCGCGCGCGTGTGCGAGAGATATACCACAACAAAACAAGGCTCTCTCCGTCTCTGTCGGGCGCTCGGCGCGGGACAAAGAGAGCGAGACACAAACAAACAACGCAGTTCCCTTCGATTCGGAGCTGTAGCCAGAGAGTCGTCGCGCTACGCTAATATACGGCGGAGCTAACTCTCTCGCGGAAGAAACGCTGCTGCTATATATTACTGCTGCTGCTGCTGCTGTCTTTTCGCGAAGCTCACACACACACAGGCATCGTCATCAGACGAAGAGATAAGCTGCACCGCACGGGCTATGGCCAGGAGATATTAAAAGTGTTGCGCGCGAGTGCAGAAGACGTGTGTGTGCAAGAGAGAAAGCTGTATAAGTAGTACGAGTATATATACACAGTGCGAGTGAGACGGATATAGTATATCGAGAGAAGGCCAACAAAGGCGGACTGTGACTACTGTGAGAAGAAAGGACGGTGCGGGGGAGAGAAGAGGAAGTGGACAGGACGAGGAAACTCGAGGACAGCGAACCTCTGCGTTGTAGGATGCTGGAGCTCGAGGTGGTGCCCGAACGATCCCTCGGCTGCGAGCAGTGGGAATTTATTTTAGGCAAGTGACGACGACGCGCCCACACGATACTCTATCTCTTTCTCTCTCTATAATATTGCTCGATTTCGATAAGCTGTTTCGTTTTTTTTTCTCTTTCCGACCTGATCTTCTTCTTCCTCGTCGGCTCTTCTTTTGTGTAATCGAATCACCTGGGGATGACGAGGCTTGTCCCTTTCAGGGGATTGCTCGATATGTATTAGGTATTAGGCGTGTATACGCAGTACACCGATGCGTAGGTGCGAGAAAGATGGAGAACTAGTAGTGAGGAGAGAGGGAAACGAAGATAGAGAGAGAGGTTTATTTTGACAATTCGCATGTAAACAAAGCCTGATGTACAGTGTTCATTATGTAATTTCGCCTTACTCTGCTCCAAATTGTGCTGTCTCTGGGTGTGCAGTGAGCGATGTGTATTTTGGAGGAATGAATGCGAATGGGTGGGGGTCGCTGTGAAAATTGAATCATCCTTTTTTTGTGCTGATGGAAGCGAGTGCTTCTATCTGAGCTCATCATGTGTTATGACATTCTCTGATGAACCATTTTACTGGCCAGCTCGTTTGGAGGAGCATTGGGAATAGTGACAAATTGCTTTTTTACTTATCTGTTTGCTGATGGTCGCATGCTAGCAGGCTGGAGATTTTAGATATGGATAGATTGTTGTTGGGTTTTTATAGCTCGTTGTCACGTTGAAAGCCATACATAAATGAGACACATTAAAAAAGTAACTGTTTTTCGAGTATTCGAGTTCTTTGTTCTGCTATAGCGACACCTTTTCACAACTGTTCATTGACCCCCTACTTTCACATGTGCAGTCATTGTGACGTCAGAAAAACTAGAAAATGAGTCACTGATGAGTTTTAGATTCAAAATGTTCCAAAACTGATAGCTACCTATCTGTGTTCACTTAGGATTTTTCAAATAAATACAAGCATGTATATCAGCTGATTTGTATCAGCTGTTTACACTAGTGACTGTAAGTCACTTATGTATATAGAAAATTTTTTAATTGGTTACATTCACTTTTACAAGTTTTGTATAATAAAAAATTAGCTGAAAAACAAATTATTGTTCAAGCTGTTTTTAAATAATTAAAATCAAACAATTATTAAATGATTAGAAAATCCAACGTACATTGTATAAAAGCAGTTTCAAGCAGTTCAATCCTTGTTGCACAGAAATGATTGCAAATCAAGTAAATTTGTGAACTATGACTTACAGTGATAGATTGTCTAAATATTCATTTAGATAAAGGCTTCATAAATTGGTTTATCTAGCTTTATCAATATTCCCAGACCTTTACCTACTTGTTGTTTGACTCTTTAATTTGCTACACTGTTAGATAGTACTTACTTTAATACTTGAATAATTGTCAGTGAACCAATTTTTAACAATCAAATTATTTTTGCAGGTATGCATTTTTCCCAATCTGTATCAATAATACAGTCACAAGTGGGCATTATCAGGGGAGTACAAGTTCTTTATAGTGATACGGTGAGTCTGACAATTTGTTTATTTATCAATACTAATTTGAAATAGTTATATGAATAGAATCTCTAAAATGTACAGGATAGTTAATTCAAGAAATACATTTCTTTTACAGAATCCATTAGAGGTAGACCTAGTAATTAATTTACCTCACGATGGGGTGCGGCTTATATTTGATCCAGTTGTGCAGAGGCTGAAGATCATTGAAATATATAATATGAAATTAGTAAAACTCAAGTACTGCGGTTTGCCCTTTAATTCTCCAGAAGTCTTGCCATCTATTGAGCAAATTGAACATTCTTTTGGAGCTACTCATCCAGGTGTATATGATAGCGATAAGCAGGTCAGCTTAATTTTTCTTAAGACAAATATTTTTATTTTCCTGTACCTACTTTTTGATAAGTTGAAAAGTTATATCTTGTATTCATATCAAAATTATTTTCAGGTTTTTGTGCTAAACTTTAGAGGTTTATCATTTTATTTCCCAATTGACTCAAAGTTCCAACCTGGCTATGCACATGGTTTGGGATCATTACAATTTCCAAATGGAACTTCACCTCTTGTGGCTAAAACAGCTATTTATATGGGAAATATGGCAGCAGGAGGTTCCAACAGTGAAGAACACTCTCTGAAGGCACCACCGCCACCATTGCCATTGGTAATTATCATTGTTTATTCATGATTATACTTGCGGACTGAGCAAGTGCTGATTAGTTATTTTTATAGGTCTGTTATCACAATAACCTCTACTTGGAAAAAGCTGAAGTTTTGCGGGATAAAACACGGACCAAAGGACTCAAAATGCATCTTTTCACCGAAGGTAGTTCAGCGAGTCGAGTGCTTCTTGAACCTAGAAAACACAGTCTCATCAAAGAGGTTTGTAACTATTAATTTTTCTGAATTTACCAGAATGTACTAACTTTATGAATGTTTTGATTTTTGCTTGGCACTTTAATCACGCATCATTTTCAAATTATATTGGTCATATATAAATAAAAAGTAAACGGCAGTAAATAATAAATCGAAATAAAAATAAAGTGATAAATAGTATATTGCAGAACATTGCATTCTCATTAATGCAAATGCACTAATGCTTAATGCCCCCCTTGTTAGACTTTTTATCTTACTTGACATTGAGAGTGAAAGGTGCGAAAAGGCAGCAAATAGCTGACAATCTAGAGTATTAGTCATTCTTGGTCATGTGACTTATTTCTCAATAATACTCGAGATTGCACATAAATATAGAATTCTGTTTGAAAACATTCTATGTATAAATG
Organism: Cecidostiba fungosa; assembly: GCA_900474305.1. NCBI lineage: Eukaryota > Metazoa > Arthropoda > Insecta > Hymenoptera > Pteromalidae > Cecidostiba > Cecidostiba fungosa. Next base: position 66,467 of record UCOJ01000538.1, read on the forward strand.
ATATTACTTATGAATAAAGATAAAGGTATGACTAATATTGTTTAATAAAACATGTTGTTTTTTTGCGCAGGTATGGTTTGGAGATACGTCCGAAGACGTTTTAAGTGCTCTAGGTGCACCATCGCGTGTCTTCTTTAAGGCAGAGGACAAAATGCAAATCCACAGTCCTCATGCCCATAAAAGAGACAAAATTAGGCGGTCTGATTTCTTTTATAATTACTTCACCCTGGGTTTGGTATGTACCAGTTAATAACTACTTTTAATTTTTTTATACTTAGTAAATAATCGAGTTTATACGCTAGACGATTTTTTTTATCAAATATATGTGTTGAATAGAAAATTGAAATATTATTTTTGTATTTATAGGATATTCTATTTGATGCGAAGACTCAGTGCGTAAAGAAATTCGTATTGCATACCAATTACCCTGGGCATTATAATTTTAACATGTATCATAGATGTGAATTTACTCTCACATTACCTCTTGAGTCTAACACATCTGATTCTGGGAATCTCATTGATGTTGCTCCATCTCCAGTAACTGTAAGTTTTTATAATCTAATCTAACAATATATTAATTTAATAAACTCACATCTATAATCTATAAACTTTCATTTAAAATTTATTTCTGTTTAGTTATCAAACATTTTACAAAACTTTGAATATTATACTAAAAGTATCATACTTTCGCCAGATAACTGCCTACACAAAATGGGATCGGGTGAGCGAGCAGCTAAAAGCCAGTCGTCGTCCGGTGATTTTGAGTCGTGCTTCATCCACCAACACCACGAACCCTTTTGGTTGTACCTTCTGTTACGGCATTCGTGATGTAATCGTCGAGGTGATGGCCAACGAGCATATTGCTAGTGTTACCCTCTACACTACGGCGGCGTGACCTTGGTAAAGAAGCGCGACGCGAATGGCGAGCGAGGGACAAAAAAAAGAGGTTTGGATTTTTGGGTATACCGAAGCAAAAGCCACTAGCCGCTAGTCCGTGAGAGGACGAGGTGGGGAGGCGAAAAAAAAAATTAAAAAAGAAAATAATGACAAAAATAACCGCAAACACGCTGTAAATCCCGTAAAAAAAGTGATAAAAAAAGTAAATGACGAGAGAAACGGCGTAGGTTGTAAGTAAGAACGGACGAGGTGAACATGTCGGGGATCGACACGTTTGGTACTGTCCGTTCAATTATAGGAGAAACATGTATGGCAAAAAGAGAGTATATTCACGAAATTGCGTACATTTTGAAGTCCGAGTTCTAAGTGTCATAGTAGCTATGCCATGGTTGTTCTTTGTGTCTCGACCGACTGCTGGTTTTAATAGAAGTGAACATTTGCACTCAAAAAATTTTAGGCTTGCAAGTATGTATAATAAAAGTTTTTGTGTTTTTGTATTGCAGTACAGATTATTTAAACTTATATTAATAGAATTTAAATTATTTAATTTTTGCCTATATTTAGAAAAAAAAATATTGTAATTTTTATTATATTCAATATTTAAAATATATTCGAAGTTATGGATAAATTACACGTATAGAATTTACTGCTTAGCTATTTCAATAAAAAATATTATTCACTGTTTTAGACATTAGGAGAATGATATATCAATAATTGATAATCGATAAGAATTAACAATATCGATTGTATATGTGGATATAAACAATTTGTGCTATTAAAATGTATTCATTTCCTTTATTAAAAACTGCTTTAAAATGTCATGATAAGCTAGTATTTTAAAGCTGTAGTAAATATTATATTATATATACTTAATTTATAAGTTTAACACAGATATTATAATATCAAATAATCAAAATAAAAAACAAATTAATTTTTCCTTTTTTATTGCTGATAATTTTTAAAAGCCATAAAAAATTACAATATTTTTCTTTGATTGTTTAGTAACAATTTACCACATATCTAGCATTTGAGTATTGTTAATACATTTTCAAACAGATCAGAAACATCGATTTGCATTAATGCAATAACTTTTATTATATGATAAGTAATTCAACGAAGTAATTAAAATGTCACTCATACAAATATTTATGCACGAGCTTTGTAATTCACAATCTTCGAGTGACAATATATTTATTTCTTAACAGGTTTAAAGACCTAACATTTTGCGAGTGCTTGTGTTAGGCGAAAGAAAATCGCGATATTGACGCAAATGTCCTATATGAGCAGAAATCAGTGAGTCTCGTGTACACAAAACGTATGTATTGAATATCACAATAGAGACAAATTAATAAAAATAAGAACTCTTCATGCCGAAACTCAACCGAGTAACGAAAATCAGAGGCAACACACAAATAATTATAAAAAAATTTCTTCTGTGGTACATAGAAGAATGAGTCGGCATTGAATATAATAACTGTGACATGTGGTAAATGATAAACGATAATCATACTGCGCGTTTTCATTTATAAATAAATGTCGCGCAAAACGACGCTTATTGGCAATATTATTGAAAAGAAGGTCAGTAATTGTGGGTAGATCAAGCGAAGTGTAAACGTTAAGTGATATTTTATTATTTTCTCAGTATGTATAAAATATATTCGATATTATAATCTATCGCTAAATGTGATTTCGGCTTGTATGTTAAAAAGGAGAGACGTGAAAAGAGCAAAATATTTTTATATGGAACAGAGCCTTTTTTAATTCACCTTCGTAGGCGTCTTGCTAATAAGAAAATCGTACGTGAGCAATTGAGAGCGAGCGAGAGAGATTCAAACTTTTTTAGGAACTTAAACTACAAAAACAAAAAAAAAATATAATGCACGCGTGTATTATTTTGTGATAAAACTTTCGAGCCGAAATCGCACTTATCGCCGACTAATGCAAGGCAGAATCGAGAGGATATTAAAAATTCTATGGTGAAAAAGAAAAAAGAAAATAAAAGCATAGCGAAAATAGTGATGAAACCGTACTATCCACCTATCAAATATAGATTAAGTTTGACACTCCAGGAAAATGAAAAATTTGATGAGACAATAATTGTTTTTTTTGCCGAATATTAATTAACTTGAAGCTGCAACACGATCGTGGAAAACGAAAGTTCCAAAATTTTGATGAAGCAAGCAAGTGTGCAATATATTCAATACACTTTCTCTGTTTTATTTTTCTTTTTTTTAGATATATATTCAGTCATAACGCATAATACGAATTTAAGGTCCATTTGATTCTATCCCTCTATTGTTCGGCGTTTTCATTTACTTTGGAGGCGATTTATTCCTTTGTTGTGTATGTCCTGCTTTTATAAACATATATCGTTCGAAAAGTGCATCTGCTTTTAAGATTGTGTAAAAGATTAAAAATATTTTGTATACAAGTTTACTACTGTAAAATAAGAAAAAAATAATTTATTTGCGCTAAAAATAGAAGGATTTATTATTGAAATGTTGGAAAAGTGTTAAACACCAAAAGTAGCCAAACAATAATAAATACATTAATTTCGATTGTAAGAATTATTTTATTATAATTATTTTTAGAGAGTTGAAAAATTTAAATTCGTAAATGTTTTACTTGTAAAAAGTGATAATTGATTTAATATTAAAACGTTGCTACAGGGTAAAAAGATTTTAATTGTATCAGTTCTTTAATATTCAAGCATAAAGTGTGAAGAATAAAAGGATTTATAAAAGAGGACGTATATCTGCATTACAAATTATTCGTATTACTTGGTATTTAAGCGTGTTTTTAACATCTCAACAAACAGAAATGAAAATTCATCTCCAAAGTACGTAATAACGTCTGGCGCAAATGTGTTCTCTGAAAGCGACAAGTTAGACGTATGTTTGGATTATCGGTGCAAAGTTTTAGTGTAAATGAAATATCGTAAATCAATGCATTAGTTTGATTCTAGCTAGCCTTAATTAGCCTTTGTATCGTTCGAAAGGCTTTAAATACGCTTTAAAAATTCAATTTTTGCCGAAATATGAAGGATGCTTGGCATACGCTAACATCGTGAAGTCTCTTTATTGAGCCCACGAAGTTTGTAAGGACATGGTTGAATATTTGTTCAATTGTTGAAATTAATTTTTTTTGTATTACCTTAAAAAACCGTAAATTATGTTTTTATTTTGTTTTTTGTTTTCGTTGATGGAAAAAAAATTATGGTACCTAATTCTTGTCACTTACATTATTTAATACGCGTTTAAAATTTTTGTTGCGATGAAGTAAATGCAATGCGGAAGCTTTAAGATTTTGGATAATCAACGAGACACTGCATTGTGCAATAAAATCGTTTCACCATAGCCTTTTAAACGTTTCACTCCTTGCGCTCCTCTTTTAAGGATTCAACTCGCGTTGATCTCTTTTTTCTCTAACATACCTATATATCTTTCGTGTTCCCAAATTTTTTACGGTTCGAAATAAAATCTGTACATATCCGGAACATAGCTGAAAAATAAACTAATAAATACTAATATTAAATAATAACAAGTACATAATGCAAAAAATAATTACGATGTTAAGGAAGTTTTAAACTACATAGGGCCCACAAAACATCAGCGTTTTTCACATCAGAATTGTAAATATAATTATACTGTTGTAGCGAATAAAATTCAACTTTCTCTCCTAGCGACAAAGGAAGTAGTAAAAACAAATAAGGCAATTATCGAAATGTATAATGTTATTATATAAACACCGAGATGATTTTACATTAAAATCAATTATGTTTTCGTTTTAAAAGTTTTTTGTACCGACACTTATACACACATATTATGGCATTCAAGATGCGTTATATTACTATGAAATAGATTTTATTTAAATGAAACGAAAACTTGCGTATTAATCGTGGCAGAATTTATTATTGTTCATAATTTCTGCTGAAAGGGTACATTGATGTAAACTTAAGAAAGGTTACTTTTTACTTGTCAGTAATTTATTTACTTTTTGAATAAAAAAATTACACTGTTAATATTGAAGATTTTTTGTATTCGCAAGACATTAATCGACTGGTCTGTTCAACTTGTACTATTACATTTTTATTGTATTTTTTTCGACTAAAGGTATAACGCGAAGTTACATTTCTAGTTTTCCAATCTTACGTATTGCGCATTATTATCATTCTCCGTAAGCGAAGAAACTTATTTCCTTTGATTACTACTGTTTTATACTTTTTATTGAAAACAATCGTTAAGAGGAATAACAAGTTTTTAGTTAAAAGGTCAAAAGCAAACTGGTGAAAGCTCCGAGGGCGTGAAGAGAGACGCTGTAGACATGTACAAATATGACACGACAGTGTACAATGAAGCAAATAATACCTCCGTAGTTACAGGTTTATAATGTTCTATACATATAAGGTCTTCGATTAAGTCTTTCGTAACGGGAAGAATACACGCTAGGCAGTTCATGAGCGCGCTTAAAGTTCAAATCGTTTTAGACATATGATACGTAAATTTCAATGGTCTCTATATTATACTTTGATTCTTGAAGATGTACATTTTTCTGAGGAAAATTTAGCATCTCATTTTAAAGAAGGTATTCTAAACTGTATTATAGGCAAGACGGTTAAATACATTTAAGGAGTAGTTGTAATGCTTGCAAAACATGCAATTCAAAGTCACACACAACTTTAATCTTCGATATCATAAAATAGATAATGTTTCTTACAAGAATTCGTATCGAATATCAAAGGAGCTCTATATAAACGAGTAAAACTTTAAGAGCGCTTATACCATTCAAAGAATAAAATAAAAATTTAGAAAGGAAACTATAGAAACAGATGGAATCTCGTCATTCGCTTCGAAAGACGACTTTTCATTCGAACTTTAGATTCCTCTAATCGCACAAATTTTCTCGGTCAAGCGTATATTTATAAATATTTACGTAATGTGTAGGCGTTGTGAAAGCTTAACAGGAAGATTGCAAAATATAGCAGATAAAATTGTTTTGTTATATGATTTCAGTAATCATACGCGAGCTTTGCATTCTGTGTATAAATTTCAGCGTTGATTGACTCGTTGATGGCTGAGTTATAGTCACCAAAATGTAGCAACATTCGAGTCGATGCTTTTCAGCTTCAATTGTTTTCTTACTCTTCTCTTCAATATACAGGCATCGCTTTTCATAGAGTCATATATCTATTATTTTGATCAATTGCAATTCCTTAATCTTCTTAAAATCGAAAGATACATGTGTTCAATTTCGCGAAGCATCGACTCATCAGTTGCGTAGCCATCTTTAACTTTTCGAAAATCGAGTATAAGGAACGGGAACTTAGTTTCGTCTGTACGAGCTCTTCGTTGCTCCAGGGAGTAAGAAAGGACCGAAGAAAAGTTTTTCTCGCTCCCCAAAGAGTATCGAGGAGCTCGCGAGAGAAAATGGGATTGTATAGGGGAAGTGCGAGATTTTCATTGTGAGAGGATTGTGTAAGCTCGTTTATGTCCTCAACTGCGTTCTGTCTCTTTTGTAATTAATTAATTACTCTCTTCCGTGCTTTACGATCGCAAGTGATCAGTTTTTTTTTTAATTTTTGTTGCAATTGTAGTGTTGTACTGCGCGCGTATAATTGGACGACTCTATAGTACGAGGTAATACTCGATTGTAATGAGGATAACGAATCGATTAATTTATGCGTTTAAAGTTATTGGACCGCATACACTTCGCATTGCGTAACCTTTTGTATGTTTAAACCTGACGAATAAAAGATCTCAGAAAATCGTACGTAATCAAAATTGTTCTATTTTATGTTGTATTCCTATGTGTGCATTTGTATGATTATACTCAACAAATCTTAACGATGAATTAATTTTTTTTAGTATACCAGCTGTATGTAAATACTACTCTCATCAGTTATATTTATCCATTCATCGAAATTTACATTCAATTATATGTAGTCACGTAAAAAAGTCCTCTTTTTTGCTATCTTCTATTTTCAGCGTTTTTCATGTCAAACTTGCACTTCGTCAGCGAATATAGGCGACCGAAACGACAACCGCACGAATCTATTAAAAGAATCCATTAGCTAAACATCACGCAATTATAAAAATATAAAAAAAATTCAAGAGCACGGCACACGTGCGGCTGACAATACTTCTCTATATTATACTCACATAATCGAAAACAGTAGCGAAGCCCACGTGTGCGCGCGTGCGCTTTATAATTGAAATCTCAGAGAGCAGCCCACGTACGTCCTGCGTTTTCGTATTCACTTTGCGCGCGAAAATTTCCTGCGAAATTATCGATGGCATAATTATTGTTCGTACTCATGTGCAGCATCACGAATATTATACAAGAAGTTTCTCTGCGAATTAATTTTCACGCGACATGAAAGGAGACATAATATATAACTTGATCGGCTTACGCGTTTCCACAGAAATATTCGGTTCTGATGATGGCTTTATTATGAAGACCCGGAGTTTAGAGCTTGTGGCTTATGATTATACAAGAGGTCGCTTGATCGGTTTTGGTTTCGTGAATAGGGCGCTATATTCACGGGTAGAGGTTTTTGCTTCCGAAAATTTGACGTAATCTTCGGCTGAACGCTCGTGTAGGTATACGAAAGGCTTCGTTAATTATTGCGTGTTCGAGGTTTGCTTTGGCCAGGGTGAATGAAGCGATATAATTTAATGTAAACTAGTATGCGTAAGCTTCGCTCTCAGCTTCGTAATAATTTAGTAACTTCAATATTTACTTACAATGTCGCAAGATCCGTTAATTCACATCTTCAATTAATCCATTGCGCAGCGTACGTCCAGTTATAATAAATCCAAAAAGCAGCGGTATAACGTCGCGTGCAGACGTAGCATTGAGAGAAAGGAAAAATGAAATGCTCATGTATCTTCGTGCAGTAGCTCTCTGTATCTTTATCGTGCGTGCGTGTGCGTCTGTTTGCCCTTTTCTTAATTCGTTTTCTCTCGCTATACGAAGCTCTTTCCTATCGATTTCATTCTATCTTGATTCTGATATTTCCTTATGAGTATTTCTTTCGGTGAGAGTTATGTCTGCGAGCTTCTCGTCTGAGTGATTTTTATTCGATTTTTGGACTGGATGTCTATAGTGAAGTGTTTCATTTTTTGTGGAAAAAGAGCATTTAAAAAAAATGTTTAAAGCTGCTGCTTTATACCTATATTAGATTGTAGAATGAAAGGAATAGGAAGGAAGAGATTCAAGTGCGCCTTTGAAGGTTTATGAAATCGTCTTCGAATGTATGGAAAATGCATATAGTCGGAAAGTCACTTACGATACATTTTCCTCTTTGTGAAGTATGCTTGCATGCGCAATTATTGATAAATATCGTCAAAGTTCCGAAGTTGTGCATTTTTATTCTCAAAGAGCTTTTTGAATTTTCCTTCACTAGGCCACGAATAAATTACCTGAATAAAAATTCAATCTTACAACAAAAAGTCGTTTCCTACTCGCTCACATCAGCTGTTACCAATATCAACCCACACTTTTCTGATCTACGATCTCAATTAACAAAGAAAATTGTAGTATTTTTTCACGACTGCTGCAGGAGGTGTAGCATCAGTATATATATATAGCTGCGAATATGTTCCCACCTCGACATCCGTCTCCATTTCTGCCTCAGCATCAGTTGCTTACTTCTTCCTTTTCTCCCTATCTCTATTTATCTTTTCTTCAATTTCCTACTACCGCTACGCGATAGCGCTACTCGAGTGTTAGACATATACGGATGCGTTCGTCACGCGATCCACTTTCTCGTTCGTTTGCAAACGTTTTTGTCGTGGTTCAGCGTCTTATTTGACACGGTGTTGTATCTGAGATGGTGTCTTGGATAAAAGTGTCTTTACTAAACGAATTCAGATATGATATTTAATTGAAGTATTATCGCTTCTGATAAAACCATTTTTTTGTCTGACTATTCACTGTCTTTTCTACTTGATCATCTACACTGTCTTATTAAAACCCACAACGCGTCGGGTTATAAACCTTCTCCATAGTGTGCCTCATTTAATAATTTTTTCATTCAAGGCTGACCTCGACGACTGACCAAATGAACTATTTAGATATAAGCGGTCGTGTTCCGCTTTTTCTTTTCTCTCCGACGATTATTCAGCGGACGAGCCGCGCGAGAGCGGGACGTTTTACGGCGCGAAGATTTGAGCTTTTATTTCCGTCGTCACGCTTTCAATTATTCCGTCTAACCCTCGTCGTCGCGTTGCTTACCTCCCGGATGTTTCTCGCTCTGATAGTGGATGGAAAAAAGGATGCGACTTGGCCTTGTTTTCGAGGAAAGTGCACCAGTTCGCGGTTGAGAGGGTTTTTTACGACTGCATGTTGGTATATAGTGCATTAAAGCGCAGGTGTTTCCTCTTCTATTTTTTTTTTTAAATTAAGCTGCGAGTGGTAAAATGTGAGATGGTTTCCCGCACTTTCTTCTCGAGGAAATAGGTATACGCTTGGATAGTTTCAATTTTATTTATGCTCGATACTTGTAGTCGGAGTGAAAAATTCTGTAATCGAAATTAATGAACCTTTCTAGTCGAGTTTGCGTGAAGTGATTTAACCGACTTGAATATAATAACTCGGGATTTAGGCAAGTTAAAGTGTTACGACGTACGAAATCAGTAAAACTAGAGAGCTATATACGTATCCAAGAGCGGAGCATAAATTTTCTGCGGTTCCCCTCAGCGTGTCACGGTCTCACTGCCACGAGCAAATGCCGGGATTTTTATAATGAAGCTTACCGCAACCGGGACGAGGTTATTAAAACCGGAAAGCTTCCAACCATTTCGCGTATTAGCTGATCGTATTAAAAATAATTCACGGCGCGCTTTTTAAATCTGTCGAAATTTCGTGCGCTTATAATTCGGGTATATGATATATACTGCGGCTGACGCGACATTCAATTAATTCGTTGAGAATTTCACTGGCGTCCGTCATACAGAGGCCTGATTCAGCGCGTATAATGTGGCTGTCAGTTTGTTGAGATGCAGTTTCGAAACCGTCGGAATATTATATATATGTAGAGCATTTTTGGTCAGCTGTCAAAGTATGCCAGAATTTGTACCATAGGTTTTTTTTTGTTGAAGAAATGAATATCCGTTTTTGAAAGCAATTATTATATATTCGTATTTTATTAAAAATCACAGGAAAATACTAGATGGCAGAGCTGTTTCTGTACAATCAGACTAGATTTTAAGTATAAAAAACTTTATTTTGTCTAACACAAAAGAGTGTGCGCATAAACATTTTTTCTGCTCGTCGCCTACCTGATGTTTAAATATTATTCTTAGTTATAGTTTCTAAATTTACGTAAAACTATATAAACAGTTTTGGACTGGCCTTTCCCTATCCTTTGAACCTTCTAGCGCTCTAGTTTCTGGCTATCGAAGATAGGTGGCGCATAGATACTTTCCCGTTTCCCTCATCAAAATCTACGCGCCGAGTCTATAGATATAGCTGTGTCATATCTATGACAAAACTGCCTTTTGTTGGACCTACTGCTTAGGCTGCTCATGCTATAGCTGCTAAACCATCATCTCTCTATGAGATTCGTCGTCTGCATGTTGCTCTACTTTCTCTTTTGTTCTTTAGATCACTATTATTCTCTTTTAAGAAACACGTAATTATAACACAAGTTTTTTAACTACAGTGGGATAGACAGTTTTACACTACCCGTAATTGAGAAATAATTATAATTAATACATAAATTAAAATTACAAAATACCTGTATTATTTATACAGTTCCTGTCTGGAACATCAGTAAAGAGACAAAGCTATCATGTTTATACCACAGACAGGAGTAGCATATACATTTGTTTAACTTCTCTCAGCGGAGTAGAAATAAAAAGTAAAAATTAAAAAGTAACGGTTATATATGTCTATATTTTATTGAAAACCCCACAACAATACTAAGCATCAGAGCTTTTTCCAAATTTCAAAAACTTGATAATATTGCGACTAATACGAGCACGAGGGATAGTCTATGTTTTTCAAACAAAAGCAACGCGCGCGCGAATCGCGCTTGCATAACAAAATCTACGTCGAATCAAACTTGAACAGCTGCTCTATAATACTCATGAATTATTCGAAGGATATATCAGAACAATATACACATTTCTCCTTGTAGGTTGCGTAACTTATATATAACTTATAGTAGGAACATCGGGAAAGGAGTAGAGTAAATTAAAACACGAACAAAAAAGGCACTAGAGCCTTCGGTTATACTTTGTTATTACCATTTATTGATTCCAACGTGTTTATCTCGCAGTATCTAGTCACTTGCGCGATTAGTGCGCTCCACTCGTCTGTTCGAACAATATATTTGTTAATATATGTATATCATATCATCGGCGCACTTTCCCGCACACAGTATATAATCGAACCGCTAAAGTATAATACGAGATATACTTGGTATAGCTGCTTTTCAAGCTGGCGTTATAACGTGTAATATACAATTACAATAAGAAAACGTAATTGGTTAACCACGTTGAAATTATAATATAATAATATACATTATTATGCGCTTTTAAATACAACAGTAATGGCCGCAAGTCCTTTGATTATCCCTCGAGATTGCTAGCACCTATTATATATATACGTAATCGCTCATCGTTCTCGCACTTTCGCTGAAAAAATATCGATTAATGACTCGGGTATTATTTCTATTGATGGAATAAGAGCCTATTTTATAATATACCCGACTTCGTGCGTTTCGTCCAGCTGATAAGGGAGTTCGATGCGATGAAGTTTCGGAGACTTAGGAGCAGTCAAAGTAATTGAAGTTTATACTTAACATAGGTTTATGATTTAGATATAAAAACGAACACAATATTTTCTATGTTTATACATCTCGGATTTTCTTTATCTAAATTCATCAAAGCTCATTGGTTAACGTGTTTTCTTCGGTATATACAATGAAATTGCAACACAGTTGTATCGTACAGGTATATATGGATTCTCCGAAAATACCGAGACTTATTATTCCCTTGAGCTTCAATGAAGATATATCTAAAAAAATTGAAATATTGCACATATATATTACGCAAACGCAACAATATAGGAAAACTTACAAAAACAGTATAGTATTATACAATATAATACTACGTGTCTAATTATACGACTTAAAAAACACAATATCAATCGACTCCTTCATCATCAATCCGACGTCCAGATATATACTGCACACAAAATAAAACCGAGTCGCAGTCTCTTGGGGCCTCTTTTTTACACAACACCACACCTCCGCAGCATCACATATCTAGCGTTTCTCTATTATACGCGTTCATTCCACTCGCACCGTAAAATATATATATTTTTTTATTTCTTCTTTTCTCTCTCTCCAACAAGTATACACGAAGGAATCGACGAAACATATCACCCGCGGGAAAAAGAAGACGATGACGCAGAAACGAAAAAATGACGGAGCGCTTGTATTATAGTATATATATATACACACACAGATGGAAAAAGGAAAAAGGCAGCTGAATTTCCGACTCTTACTTTCGACGCACGTTTTCTTATACTACACGTACTCTGTCCCCGCAATCGCTGCAACGTATATATCGTTCTCATATCGACGAGCTGTATCCGAGAGTTTTTAAAAGGTTTTGAAATATATCGACTACTTGATCCACTCACCATTTTTTCCTAACGAACGATTAATTCAAAATTGATTCGCTTGAAGATTTCTTATTTTTTTTTTCTTCTTTAAAAGTCGTCGTCGCTATTATATATCTTATGACGCTATATTATGTATAATATAGTAACATCTGCTCTTCTTTTGCTTATACTTATATATTTTACGTTTGTTTTTACAATTGATGTCTCTCTCACAATTCGTATTAGTTAAATAATCGTTTACATAATTTTCTCTTACGCAAATTCATCTTTCTGTATTTCCTTGTTATTTTTTTTCGCTTTTCTTCGTCAACCAACTTTCGCTAAACTTCTTTTTGGTTTACAACACATCTTTGTTTCGCTTTTTGCCGTCTCTACTAATATACATAGGTATATATCGTATATATTGGTCGAAGCTTGCGCACCGTCTGTTTTTCTTTTATGAAAAAATTCTCGTTTGTTCTTCATTGAATACAATTATGTGATTTTCCCAGCTACAATTTGTGGGAAGAAATTGGTTATTATTCTCTCTATTTTTTTCACTGAATTCTTGCGCCACTCTTATCCCTTTCTGACTCGACATATTTATAATTGCTTCACTATTTCTCGTCTTTTATTTTAATTCACGTTTATAAAAAATATACTGTTGATACTTGACAAAGTGAATATATCGAACATTCATGTACGACCCTCTGGACTCTTTGAAGCATTACACGAATTTCTTTTCCACTCTCGCCTTTGGTTTAAAATTTTTTTAATCACCCAATGCTCCAGAAAATCCAGCCAGTATCCGTACAATCGCATGTTCACTTTGTCCTGGTCCTTATCAAAACAACTTGTGCACACGCTCGAACATGTTAATCAGAAAATACATTTTTTTTATTATTATTCATCATCATCTTCTCTGTAAATAAGCGATGTTTGCTTAAGTTTAATATATTATTCAACCGCCTTCTCTAATACACCGTCCGTCAAAAAGGGATCAAATTGGCGAACGATAAAAATGTTTCAAACACCCTCCCAAAGAACAAAGGTATGACACAAACTCATACCCCTTCGAAAACACCTCTCTCAAAGAATAAAAAAAAAAAAAAAATGGGTAAACGAGCGCTTCATTGCTCGCCTCGTAATTGATGAACGTTCTGTGTGTGCGTGTATGTGTATGTGTGTGAGTGAGTCGCCTACTGGTCTTCTTTTCTTTGTGTTTTTATTTCTGCTCCGGCACCCCCGAGCTATACCGCAATAAAACCGGTGTGTGTGTGTGTGTATGTGTGTGCCTCGTCAAAATGATCGAGCCGCTCTTCTCTCGCGTGTAGTCGTGTGCAACGAGGAATGCACACAATATTGGTTTCTGTGGGGGAAAAAAATGCGGGGGCTCGTCTGTGTCTGTTTTTTTTCTTTCTTTCGCTATCTCTCTCTCGCGCGAGCTTCGTTTCTGGTTTAAAAATTGATTCAATAAATGCATCCCGTGGGCGAGATGGACATTTTTTTATTTATACGTATATATGGCGAACTTTTTTTTCATTCTGAAAATTTTTCTGCGCGTAAATTTTCGTTATTTCCCCAGGCAAGTATACTAAAATCCGAGGATCCGAGCGTAAACATATTATACGAGAGACAGACTTTGAAATATTCAAAATACATGGCTAAAACTTTCATCGGAACAATTATAAATAATTGAAGGTGATCAATAAGCTTTACAGTCATTGGTCCCTCAATATATCCGAAAAATTATTTCAAATGCGACTTACCGTGTTTACTCCGTAAAGTTCATAAAAAAATATTATTCTCGGACAAAAGTAAATATACGCACACGCATATATTCTTCCGACGAGCGAGTAAATCGCGCGGAAAAAAAATCTTTCCTCACCTTGAGCCCGTTGTGTTTCCCTCCTTTTTGACGGATCCCCTTTTGCCGAATCGCAGATGTGCTCGAGTGTCGTGACAAATGTTTTCGATTACACCGATGGAAAGCAATCGTCCGCTCGCAGATCACGCGATGCTCCTTCACTCTTTATTCCCTTCTAACTTTGCTTTTCGACGTGTGTGAGCTGTGCGAAAAAAAATACGACGCATTCGAGTCTCCACACATGTTTTATTGAAGCGTTTTTTCTCTGAATTCCGATGTCAGCAGAGCAGTTTTTTTTGTGAATATCAACGAAAAAAATGTTCTAATTCAGCAGAAGCGTTTATGCAAACGTTTCTAATCTTCTTCGAATTAAAAGTTTTTTCGCGGTATTTGAGATAATTGAAAAGGTGTGTGCAATAACTGTACGGCTCCACCATATTTGCATACGTCTGTTTGTGTTTATTCTTGCTTGAATATAAGGTAATGTGATGACTTTATAGAACATTCATTTTCTCGCTCAAAAACACACGGCGATGTTATTCACGAGCTATGCACTATATCCTGGATATTATATCGATTCTCTTGCTTTACCTCCTTTTTTTCGAATGTTCGTTTCACGTTAAAATAGAAGAAAAAGGGAAAATAACCGAACGTCACAGTTTTTCATTGAAATTCGTTAATCCAGTAGAATTCGAATCACGTCTCTCGTTTAAGCATTATATAACGTCGCCTCTCTGTCAAGGAATGTAAAGGGATAGGAAATCGGTTTATTCTATATAACGCATTGAAAACAGGCTGATTGATCTTGTATTGTCAGTTGGCGCTTTGAAATGGAGTGAATCGCAATTAAATTCCCCGCTATATATATGTACTTTGAAAAATCGAGCATTTATTGTTTTTGGCTTTGATAGACGTGCGGCACTGGTAAACAATTTTGTGTTCTACTGTCGAACACGGGAGACGATTGCGTTGCGTCATCAATGTTCCTTAAAACAGACAGACGCGCGCTTTCATTGGAATACCGGCTTTTGTAATCTGACTAAACAATAAATTTACATTTTATCAACGTTAGCTACTGTATACTGCTCAGTAATTAAATTCCTTGAATTCTCCGGGGACACTTCATGGACTGCGCGTGATTTCGAATTTCTCGCTATTTCGATAATGCTCTCTAAAGAAGTGAAGTTTCGAATTCAGAGATTCTCTATTAATTTGAAAAAGAAAAAAGAGCCATTTAAATGATTTATTATAGCGGTGAGTGTAATTTTTAAATTTTCATGGATAAGTTTTAAAACGCATGAAGTGTCGAGAAAACATTTTTTCATTAAGCTTTTAACGATTTTCCTTAACGACAGCGAGTAAACGTGGCAGCAACGCTGCAACGGCTGACAAAGTAATATACGTGCGTATAGGCTTTTATGTTCTGGGCACCGAGGTTTCTAGTCCTTCTTTTTTATCTTTGTGTAACGAAGGCTGTTGCAGATTTTTATTTTGTATAAAAGAAAGAACAAAAAATGATAGAAAATATGGAGTTTTACGTAACAGTTTGACCTTTATTTAAAAGAAAACTGAAATGTCTAAGCAGACCTTCGACGTCTGGTGCTATGTAAGTAATACTCTCCGCCTTTTCTTTTTAAATAAAGCACTCATTATTATATACTGTGCTATATATGTATAATTTGGTTACATATACTCAATATAATAAATTTATGTAAAAAATAGACGTAACAAATTCAAGTAACTTTTTGCTACAAGATCAACGCGGGAAATATAAAAATCAAGTATATACGAACATAAAAAAGAGGAAAAGCTTGCGACCACCCGCTTATTCAATGTCTTAGAAATTCCACGTGCAATTTCTTTTCAAGAGCGAGAAAGGCGTCTTAGCTAAAAATTACCATACCTTCTGGTATAACGCACACTCTGAATTTCGTCGGATTCCAAAAATAACATTGTCAGACACCGAACCTTTTTTTCTTCGAAGAAAAAAGAGCGTAAAAAATGATCTGCTTTGTAATGAAGGACCTTTCGAGATATCACGAGTAAAATAAACTGAATTAAGTTTTGAAATATACACGTGCTAAAAAATAGTGGCTTTTAAATGGATATAGATGTGTGATTCGTATTCTTCGCGAGAACGCACCTATCGCTTTAAAACTGTCTGTTATACACTTGAAAAACTTCTTGAAAACTGTTATCAAACAGGTATGTATATATATTTTGAACAATTTTTTCACACTCGCTGCTTATTCGTACACACAATATGCAGCCTTGAATTTGTCGTCTATAAATGCAAATAAATAAGTATATATTCTTCCTAAGCTCCGTCGACGTGTACTTGAACCGATGCCATACCATCAGAACGTCTAATACGTACGAGTTAATGGATACACCGAGACGAATCGAGTGATTACCTTAAGAGTTCAGTATATAATGTTGGATTAGAGAAACAGTAATATACCAATAAAGTCAAATACACGAATGCGATAGTCGCAATTACGTGCGAACGCGCGCCATATACATACGAATTTATTTACATTATTCGACTGCTGTGCGATGCACTGCATATTACTTCTATCCGTTCTATATGTTTCGGTGTGAACGAGAAAAAGGTTATGAATATATAGCTACTAACATTGCATGAAATGGATGAGATCAACTGGAGTTTTTCTGAAAAAAAGAAAAATCTATATGCAACTTCTACAAGAAATGTTTCGAATGAAATTTTCACTCATGTATATAACACTGCATGTTTTCAAGAGTTTTTAGTATTAGAACTTATTGCCAGAAGTTCAGTTCAATTTTGCATTTTTCCCTTTCATCTCTGGCACGATAAAATCATATAGAAATTCGAATATATTTTCAACACAGCTTCAATAAAAGTACAATTCAATTTACTGCTTTTATTCGAATCGAATGATATTCAATACTTTAAATATGTCAATTTCAAGCTTGAACGACTGTACCCTGTAACTAAATCATCTCAATGTATTCGATATTAAAGAAGAGGAATATATACGACGCAAAAAATTCATCGTTCTAGGAAATCTTTACTATTGCAATTCGTCATATCGCCTCCTTTAAAAGTCCTTATCATCCAGCAGTATCAGTATAGTTGATCTATACACATTTCTATAACTTCAATAAAACACTTGAAAATATGATCTTTGTGCAGAAATGACACGCTCTCAGAGTGGGAGACAAGTGATTTCCCGACTCCTCTTCAATTAAAATTGGCGTATAGCTCGATTAATTAATGTCGCGTATACTCGACGCGTCGTACGTGCCCAACAAACGCATTCGCTCTTTCCGTCGACTATATACTTGCTCGATCAACTTGTGTGTTAAAATTAAATTATCGATCGTGTGGCGTTAACACCTACAATAATTATTCGCTAATGGACCGCATATAATATAAACTCACTATACGCACGCATATATATACACATAATACGCGTATATGTCGCCGATGTAGATTTATATATATAACGTGCGGCTGCATATTGAATTTGCGCTGTTTATAGCTGGAATAATAATTATACAGTCATCTATAGAATTGCTCTCGGTATATGTTCGTAATGATTTCGAATCCGTTTATATATGCATCGGCAGGTCGTCGTCGGTGCACATGTATAGGGTAATCCTCTCTACACTGGCAAATTGCTTTGAGACTTTTTTCATTTTTTTATGTTTAGTTCGTCTGCACTTTGTGCAGTAAATATTGGACGGGGCTTGCATAGAAATCATAAGAAGATCGTTCGATTTTCCGACTGGTCGAGCTTCTCTCATTTTAAAGTAAATTATCAATTCTAAAGCTCGACAGATTTATTTAATTGATGAAGAAATTTAATTTGACTTAGAGAGAGAATATTGAGTTAAAAAGTTTCCCGCGCTTTAGCGTTTGAAGTGATTTATAAGAGTTCTGGTATATAATGGAAAAGAAAAGAGTATGATTAAAAAGTTATTTCACCAATTTAAAATATATTATATAGTCGAGAACGTTTATTTTGTAATAATAAATGTCTCATATTGTTATGCTTAAGTAGTTCGATATAGAATGTTCGTACAATTCTGATAATGAGAATAACATCAGCCTTTGTTGTTCAAGTCATTTATTATTACTAACGAACTGCGCGTTGTATACTTGTTGCTTTCATGCATAAGAGTTCATGTGTACGCAGTTCGGAATTATTTAAATGCTTGATGCTTTTACATTTATATTCTCGATAGGTATTACTTGTTCCCGTTTATAACAATATGCTCATTTACCTGTGAATACTGTTGTGTGTCAATTTAAATACGCAAGCGCCATCATCGCTCGTATATTAAAAATATTAATTATGTATATATATCACTGTATAAATTCAACGTACACGCTTTGTATTAATTTAAGAATTTGTATTATTTTACGTAAAAAATAGTCACATATTATTAGTGAACATACATCAATATGATTCGGAAACAGAACTTATTCATACAATTTGACAAAGGAAAATGGGTGTGTGTCTGTGTGGTGTGTGTGCAAATATTAATATATAATATACGTAATACAGTATACTTTCGTATTCGGAAAATCGTCGATTCCATTAAGCCCATCATCCAGTCGCCGCAATATATATTCCGTGGGATAAGAGGATGTATATGCAAAGTAAACAATCGTCGCTGCGGAATAAATTTACATGATTATTATTTCGGATTCTGTGTGTATGTGTTGTGTGTGTGTGTGTGTGTGACACGAAGCTACACGAGCACATCAGAGGACATCGATATTTTATATTCAAAATTGCTCTTAACGTTAATGAACATGTTTTATGCTTTATCATGTTAAAGCGCGATCGAGAAACTTTTTGAAGTCTCACGCTTTCAGTATCATGTTTTACAGTTTTTATTTTTACTCGTCGGTGATGATATGCACTTCCATTTGTGTGTTTGGATCGAGAGAATATGTATGAAATCATAAAGCCTTATATTTTGTTGTGTGAGTAAACACAGTGGAAAAATTCTCATTATGCAGCACGTGTGCTAAAATTCTATCATCGAATTTCCAAACTTTATTTTATTTAACAAACATATAATATATATCAATAACTTTTCTTTTCAAACTTTTTTTTTGTTAAGCTCCTTTTTGCAACTTTATTTTTGCCACGGGCTTATCATTTTCATTATCATATATCGATTATAAGAATTACTTTAATTACTCTTCGCCGACGTACAAAATCGTAATGTAAAAAATTGTGTAAATTTATACGTGGTCGTCTTAAATTGTTTTTTTTTTTTTTTTTGTAAAAGTTTCCCTTATTGTTTTCTCGCTCTTGCTCGTCTTAGATCTCGATTCCTTTATTTTTTTGGTATTTTTTGTTGTTGTTTTTCTTTCGCACTCACGAATTTCCTCGGTTATTTCTAAGTATCCTTTTTTACAACAATAAAAGAGAGCGCCGAAGAAAGAGCCACTCGAAACTTTACTTTCCTTTGACGAAGTTTCATTTAAAGTTTTGCATTTGCATTACAGCAAGGAAGCATTTTAACTCTTTCACTTGAAAAATTGATCTTTTGGCTTTTGAGTTGAAATGGCACTTTCTGCTTCGCTACTCAAATGTACACGTAATGAATGGAATATCTATTGTATAACTTCAAGAGTATATATATACACCCTATCGTAATTCCTTATATTTTCAAGCGTATATTTCTTATGGATCGGAAGTGCAAAGAACAAAGCGGCTCTAACGCGACTTGAAAAGAGGTGTCGTCGGCAATTCTATTATGTTCCGTTTTCGCGTTCGACTCGATGCGTTTCGATCGAAACATTCCTGGTTTTGTCTCTTGTATTGGTTTTGGTATTCAGTCATGGGCACTTTTTCTATCTAGATAAAAGCAAATAAAGATAACGAATTATCTGTTATCTAAATTAGATAATTATCTTTTTTTACAAAAGTTTTTTAAATGTTTGATAACCAAGTTTGTCCAAGTATCTAGATAAATTATCTAAAAATGCTAGATAAAATTATCTGAAAAATTTATCTAGATAACTCATTATCTGGATAATGGTTTATCTAGATAATTTTTTCGGATACTTTTAATTAGAATTTTTTCAAGATAATTTATCTAGATAAAAAATTATCTTTATCTAAGTGTTATCTAGTAGCTTTAAAACGATGCACATTTTCCAACGAAGATAATGTTATCTACGCAATTATCTAGATGGCGTTACCTAGATAACCGCCCATGACTGTTGGTATTGTACCCTTTAAACGGAGAAAATTTTCAGCTCGAGAGAATCAAAAAACATACAATAGCAGCGATCCATTTTTCTATTTTTGCTTCTTTTAGAGTGAAAATTCACTCCATCTGTACATTTGACAGTCACTGTTTTCGCTTACAACGAAAACTTGTGCATTATATATACATCGTTTACGCACGTCTTTTTTTTCTTCAAAACTGGACAACAGGGGCAATCTATGTAACGTCTATACCATTCTGAAAAAAGAGGATCGATAAATTCTCGTTTGAGCTCTATATAAGGATATATAATGTTAAACGAAAAGTTATCGAGCGTCAGCCTAATATATATGTATAACCCATTCAAACTCGGAACGAAATGTTTCCGCTATTCGTGGCAGCGATTTTCGCGTTTACCTTCGAGCGCGTACATTTATAATATACCTATTAAAATTTACGATAAGATAGATGTATGTACGACTGCGTCGATTGTGGTCACATACAAGCGATAATCCCCGTAGGATTTCATTGTGGCGCGTATATTTGCTTTTGTGTTTTGAAAGATGCGTCTCTCGTTTCTTTCTGGATAAAATACTTTGTTGGCAGAATAAAAGCTGATTTTTTTTTCGTTTAAAAACGTTTGTAAAATTTTGCGTCTCGTCATACAATGGACGCTTTTAAAAGAGTTGAAATTCTTGAAAATGACCACAAACGAATACATCTATCTTCTATACATATATAGTGTCCTTCATATTCCGAAGGTAAAAATCGACACGGAGCCGTGGACGCCAAACTTCTTCGAGTATACCACCGGAAGAGTTATGTCATATACAGTCAGTGGCACAATGTAGAATCGATTCCATAATATATTGGTCGTAAAACGAGAAAAGTTTCTAGAATGTTTGCCAAATTCGCGCCGCGGAGCTCCTCTGAAATAATTTTTGCTCGACTCTAAATCAGACGATTATCGGTTTACACGTGTATAATATATTCGTACATGTATACTTTTCCTTTTATAATTTTATCCCGATTAAAAAAATTAAAACAATATTCATTAACTAAATCTGGCAATCAAACTCGTTCTCAATCCTATCAGATTATATGAAAGCCACTCCTCGACTCGTCTTTTGCCAAATATTGGCTCAAATTTTCCATTTCCAGCATATCTGTGTATTGCATCACAAAGAAGGAAATCGCGCAGTTACAGAATCGATCCCAGCAGCCTTGTCCTTCACCCTCGCAAACCTAACCTCAAAAAAGCCTTCGTCCACGACTCTCTCGCGTGTCCGTCGAATTTTCTCCCGGATACTATAACCCTCTTCCTCTTGCAGGCAAAATCGTCTTTGCTCTCGCTATTCTTCGCGTGCAAGAGATAGAGAGACATCAGAGTCAAGGAAAAAGAAAGTCGTTAAACAGGAATAGAGAGAGAGAGATAGAGATAGTAAGAGAGTTAAAGCTAAGAGATCATTCATGGTAAGATATATATGTATATAATAAGTGGTGTAACCGATCGATAACCGATCGATCGCGCGCATCATATCATATCAGCATTATCTCGTTCAGTCTTGGAATTGCTTGTTTAGAGCACGTGCAGGTTTTCGCAGCTCTTGGACTTGCTGTCCCTAGCCCAGACCTTGCCCAGAAGGTTGCGAACCTTGAGACTGGTACTGGTCCGGCTGTTGCGATACTTCTTCGGCGAGTTGTTCTCGGAGCAAGAGCCGAGAGGCGAACGGCTTCGGTTGCGACGTGATCGTCGCCGGAAGAGGTCGCGGTTACGCTCCGGATTTTCAAGCTTCAGTCTGATCTGCGTCAGCAGACCGACCAGCAGCTCGTCCACGTTGTGGTTTATGCCCACCGACGTCTCGATGAACTTGCAGTCGTAAGAGATCGCCATCGATTTGCCCTCTGCAACAGCCGGGGATAATGGAAGAGGTGAGCTTATAGTCGCTGAGTTTATTGGAGTTTGTTAATTTATGGACACGTATTTATAAAACGAGCGACTTTAGACATATTTTCTCAATTTGAACATTTTGAGGTTAGGAATTCATACTTATGTAGAGATCGCGCTCGAAAACAAATAGCCAATCTAAGAACGAATAGAATCATTACCG
>UCOJ01000539.1:0-89772 GCA_900474305.1 Cecidostiba fungosa
CATGCACGCACGCACATACATACACACACACACACGCACATACACACACATGCATGTGTACAAATCATCCACAATCAACAGCAAAGCATTGTGTATTTTTGTATTATATACAGGGATTTATGAAAGATGAATCAATTTTTTGGGGTATTCTAGATATATTGGACGGAATTTTTGCGGAATTTTTCAACCTTTGAAAAATAAGAAATTTCTATTTTTGTTAATACTTTTTTCTCATCGGTTTTAATTGATAAATCGGTATATCTAATGAGCTTCACTTTCAAGTTTGTATATAAAAATTCCAAAAGTCCAATAAGTAGTATATGAAATAACCTATTATGCACTATTACTTCTTGTAAATTATTTTCCAAGAAAAACGTATTAATTAAAAGGATAAAATTATAGGAAAATGAATGATATAAAATTCAAATAAAGTTGTTTCTCAAAAGAAGAATGTATAATTTATTTTTTAACAACACAATTAACAATTTCTGATTAACATTATTCTGCATCGGATGATTCGCGAAAGCGGCAAAACAATAATAATATAATACTTTTTCTTATAAGTATGAGGAAAAACGCGAAAAAATGCCAGGCATGCCCAAAAATGGGTAAAAAAAGAGTTTAATTCTATTTCTATACTATATGTTAAAAAGAGTTCAAAACTGCTTTCCAACACCTAAAAAGTGCCTTGTGACACTGTTTTCTCGACCCTTCAAATTATGCGACAAGTAGCATATAAGATGAAAGTACGGGAAAAGAGCTGCAACTAAAAAAAAAAAAATGATCTGCAAAAATTGTCGCTTAGGTAAAAAGTTCTGCGCGATCGAAAATAGCGAAAAATCATGAAAATTTTATGATTTTTCAAAATCAATTAATGCGTCCCTTTTTTCGTGATTTTTCGCTATTTTCGATCGCGCAGAACTTTTTACCTAAGCGATTTTCTTGTTCATTTTTTCAAAATGAAGCTCTTTCCTGTACTTTCATCCTATAATCACGGATTTTCCGTTTGCACCCTGAGTTATTGAATACATGGCCTTGAACAATGGCTACTTTTAGCATAATTTGAAGGGCCGAGAAAACAGTGTCACAAATTACTTTTTACATGTTAAAAAGCAGTTTTGAACTCTTTTTAACATATAGAAATAGAACTAAACTGTTTCAGGCGCGTGCCCCAACATTTTTTTTACCCATTTCTGGACACGCACCTAAAGGCATTTTTTTCGTATTTTTTCCTCATATTACGAAATATGTATATTATGTGTGGAATATGATTATATAGTATACTGTCAAACACATAAGGCACACATTTATTATGCATGTTATACGTAGCTAAATACACTATATATATATTGAGGATTTGTAATTTATTCATTTGCCAAAATGATACTTGAACTTGCAACCGCAGTAGCCGGACACGCATATCGTTATCAGGTTTGGTTGGCAAGGCTTGCAGTCATCGACTGTGTCACACTCCTCTGAAAAAGGAAAAAGACTAAATTAATATCATTTTAGGTTAAAATTCGTGTATAATCTTTTAGTGCAATAACCCGATAAAATATACACGTTATATTTGAACAAATGAAATTAATTTTTTCCAATAACTTGGGCAGGGTAACAAAATAAATGAACCCTTTTGTTACCGGCGCATGAACACCGCATCAAGCCGCAGGAAGAGTTTGGACATAATACAGTTGAATCTTTTATTATATAATATATAATAATATATATAACGAAAAATTACCAGTTCTTGTAGGCTTGCCCTGATAAAAAAAGTCGATAGGATTCGATTATTAAATTTTCTATCGAATTTGAAGCTATATCTGAATCCCACTTTTTGTATTAGAACTCGATTGAAATCGATTGGATTAATAAAATTCAATACGAAAAATGACCATTAACGTTAGCAAAAGCTGATGGTTGGTATTAACCTTGACTTTAATTGTTGTTTTCCGTATTAATCCAATCGATTTCAATCGGGTTCTAATACAAAAAGTGGGATTCAGATATAGCTTCAAATTCGATAGATAATTTAATCGAACCCTATCGACTATTTTTATCAGGGTGCGTAACGATATAGTTTTTTGATCAAGAAATTTACACATTATTTTTAATGATTTTAAAAGCACGCAAAAACAGTTCCTATTGTTATTATAAGTTATTGTTATATTTTATCAAACATTAATTTTGTATCAATAAAAATTCTATACATTTTATCGTTGCTTTTGTTGATTAAATACACACATTTTTTAATGATAAATGTAGAGGCGTAGTTTATGTATGTACGTATCACCAATAAAAGTTTTGACATAATTATCTATAATATATATGTGTATACATGCAAAGGAAATAACTTTTAAAAAATGTGAAAACAAACGCTTATTCATGTGGTGCCTTTTGTGCGTCAGTCTCCATAAATAATTATATCAATAAAAATTAAGAACGCACTTGCTTATTCAAAATAAACACAAAATCGTTCACAAAATTTCAACAATCAAATCCGAAACGGTAATGCATAAAAATTATTTAGTTTTTTCCATCGAAACCTAAATTATAAAATAGTAAAAACAGTATTTTATGAAAAATACTTCTTACTTTTAGTTAAAAACAAGACACCAGCTGAGGAAATAAAAAAAGATCCCATACGATTACAACACTCAATCTCACCAAAAGAAAAAGCAAGTTAACAAAATCAAGTATACTCACTCGCCCACTTGTGCGGTTTATCAGGAAACAGGTCGTTCTGTGCCAAAGCCAGAGCAACGCACAGCATCAGCAGTAGACAAACTTTCGCCAGTGAGCGTCGGCAGGCCATCTCCGAAACCGAAAAGAGCAAAAGGTGATCGAGTACGGTCGTATCGAGACGAAAGTCGCGTCGCGAAAGTGCTCCTCTCCACAATGCCGTCGGTATTTAAACCGAGAGGGAGCACATAATACAGCCATGGAAATAACGTTGTCGAGAGTATAACAAAAGCTTCGTGAGTAGCAGATCAAGGAGATTCGTGCTTATCGTTTTCACTCTGTGTGTTCACGCGGGATTTCCAGTATTTTATTGTAACTCGTGCGAAACACGTACCTGTGTGACATACGTCAGAGGGTAGACACACACACACACATATTATATATGAAAAGATTTAATTTTTTTACGACGAAAAGTTAAGTAAAGTTGCGCGTGGTTAGTTTTCCGGTTGACGGCGAGAGATAATACACATACAAGCGATGAGTAACAAAACGTTCTCGTTTTGGCTTTATCGTTATACTTATATGCAGTCCCTCGAGACGTTGAGTCATGCACTTTCTTAGTTTTTAACAGTGATTTATGTCGAGCGCGGGTGGTTTTCATATATACAACGCCGGGTTATCCGTGTTACGTAAACTCGAGGTTTCTATTGGTAGATCATCGATTGGAGATAACGATGCCGGATGCGCTTTTATTTAATCAAGGCGCGTATTGGGGAAATGGAATGCAAAAAGTATTTATCGGTTTTTTTTTATTATTTTTTGAGGAGCGTCGTTTAAGGAATTTCCTTATTAGCTGGAATAGTAAGACATTATTATTATAATGAGAAGTTGGTATAGTGCGCATCGGATGAATAACTTTATTAATCATACTGACGAAAATAAATACAATTCATTATACAGTGAATATATAACGATGACTCAAAACGAAAAATTAAAAGTGCATCCGCATCGACTGTTCATGCATTCCGTCACCAGTTGCCGTTGACAGCGAGGACAATCCGCGGCACTGCTGCATCTTGATGCTTCGAACCAAAGTAAAAACTAACAATTATATATCACTCGACACTGTACACAGTTTGATAAGCTGCAGTATCATAACAAACAAACTTCGAATGTCCTCGTATTATGTACATACATACCTTGGGTATTTTGGCATGCAACCGTGTCAAGGTAAATACAGGCAAACAGTACTAGTAAAATAGTAACGCACAATTTCTCCATGCTTTCGGGCTTACTACAGAAATTCGCGGAACGCAACCGGCTTTATATAGTTTGCAAAATTATTTCGCAAGGCCGTTAAATTTAATCTTTAGCGTTTCTTCAAAGTCGCAGTAAATTCGGTTGACAACTGATTTATATATTCGGAAGTAAAATTTTACGATAAAATTACCGTAAATTAACGGCAATCATGAGATGAAATGCAATTTGAGTAATTAATTTTACTGTGTGTATATATACACGGTAAAATTAATTACTATGGTATAATTACGAAATTTGTTTTATTTCATATAGGTAGGGTCTAGAAGTTGAAAATTTTTTTGAGGGCACACCTTCCAGACCACATTTTTTCAGTTCCTTGGATCATTTGTGTAAAAAAATGATAATGTTTATAAAACTCAACTATTCATACATTTTGTGGCCATGAATGGAAAGTACCATGCGGATGATAACACCAAAAATAGGGCTAATCAATAATGTTATCTACAAATTAACTTTTAATTGCTCAAACTTTTAAAAATTAAGTTGCAGATAACATACTGATTAGCCCTATTTTTGGTGTTATTATCCGCATGGTACTTTCCATTAATGGCCACAAAATGTATGAATAGTTGAGTTTTATAAACTTTATCATTTTTTTACACAAAAAATCCGCGTAGGAGTAATAATAGTAATAATCTACGTGGTACCTTTTCATCCACACTCCATTTTCCCTCAATCTCCTGATACGTTTAAACACCTTACCCTTTTTGTAGTGTGTTGATGAAGATTTGTGGAATAATGCTATTAGATATTAATACTGTCAAATTGATATCTCCTTGTATATTCATAAATTATTAGATTCGATATGAACAAAAACCTCTGTCGTATAATATGCATATATATATACGTATTATACGACACACACACACACACACACACACACACACACACACACACACACACACACACCAAAAAGAGTCGCAGAGGGAGCGACTAGCAAATAATAATTAACGAGCAGCTAGAGCTTTGGCAAGCCGCAATACAGCTGTACATCCTATACAGTATACATATACAGACATAGGACTCACCTCGAGAGCGGGAGTATTAAGCAGGGTATGCGTGGACTGGGTGACGTCGGCGGCATGAAGACTGTTGTGGAACGGATTATCCTTGACGTAGTGATCCTCGAGAGTCATCATGAAGGTGACGAAAGTCTTCGGCGGTATCATAATGATCTTGAGCAGGTCCCTCTCACGGAAGGCCGTGTAGGCGATGGCGGTCAGCGGCCGGTGATTGCTCAGTTCGCCTATCCTGAAGATGTCGATGCCCCACTTGTCGATGTCGTTGAGTAGCTGCACGAACAAACAAAGGATATAGGAACTAAAACTTGTCAGGACTATAATATATAGATGAAGCACAAGCTCATTTATCTACATCCGCCACCCACGGAGAGACCTATCCTCCACAAGATAAGCGCGTCGATGACAGGGAGATTATATAGATATAATACTGTATTATAGATACTGCGCTTGGTTCATAGTTTACCGAGTTACTTGCTTAACCCCCCCATGTCCAGGACAGATAGTCGATCAGGATGCGATTTATATTTATCTCATGGCTGTCTCGAAGAAGAAGAAGAAGAAGAAGAAATTGATTACTTTTGGATTTGATTTATGGAAATTCGGTGTGTGAGCTAAATTTCTGTTATCACTCGAATATATAGTATAATTGGTCGATACTGTTTGGTTAACGTACATCCAGATTGATTATCTCCTTACTAATTAATACTCTTACACATGTGGAGAGCATTGAATGAAGCTAAATTATATACTGCTGAAATCAATTGCTGCGTTTGAAGCACCTCTGCTCTCCTGTCACTCAATATTAACCTAATTAAGAGTAGATATTTGTTTGCTTTCGCATTTTTTCCACTCTTTTGACGCGTTAATTAATTATTAACAATTTCATACGTACGAAATATCGGCGAATATTGAATGTGATTTAAATCATATTTCGGAATATTGAACGCTCAGGTTACACCGTTTGAATTATACCTTTTAAATAATGAACTGAATAAACGCAAAATATCGTCACTGATATGAGAACAATCAGTCGTTCTAATTACAACAGTAGCTTCTCTGTGTGCTGTAGACTAATCACAGAATAATACAATGAAATGTAACAGAACAGGAGGAGCTTAATGTAAAAACAATGAGCAATTTGCGTGTGGCTTTCAAAGTTACAGCACTACTTGACGCTTGAGACCAGTATACCCGTCAACTATACAAAGCAGAACAATTGCAGCATTTTGGTTCTGGATTCATTCAGCGTAATTTCGATCGATTTCAAAATTGTGCCATCCTCTTCTTCTAATTGCTAGATACAATAAGTACACCCGAGACAATCAGCCGAACGTTTATTCGATTTGGATTAAGCATTCACAATTATTGCAGCTAAACATTGATTCCGCCATAACCGATATCTCCAAGTTCAATATAGAGCTAATGTATATAGGCATATAGCGAATCGACCGTATGATTAAATGTGGAAAGCTGATTCGGATTAGTTGATAACATTATGATAGTGCTTTCCTTTGTGGCATCGTCTAAATGGAACAGTTCGTGACTTGGAACAATTGGAAGCACGACGTCAAGATTATATAGACGCTAGAGAAAAAGTTTCTCTAACGTACTTTCAGAAAAGTTCTCTCTACTGCAAGAAGATTTGTTATCTGCTGAAACCGTGGAATCATGATAGTCTACTTGGCGTTATCTGTTTACGAAAAAGATGCTCAAAGGAGTTTTAGTTTATTTGTTTAGACTCTGTACCTCCAAAAATGTTATCTTCCTCTTGTAATCTTAATACAAATAAAACAGCCAAAAAAGGAATTCTACGTTTTACAAAGTTTTGTAAAACTTACGTTTCTCCCAAACAAAATCCGATCTCAATAGCAAAGCTAACGAAAGACAAGAGTGTAAACAACAGCCAATATACCCATCAATGAAGCCATCATCATCATCTCCAAGCAATCTTCCACAAATAATTACACCCTCGTTTCCTCGCTCTAATAACATCCTTCGCTCTCGAGTATATGTAATACATCAGAAGCCAACAACTCGAGTGTGAGGCTTAACAAACTCACCTTGCCGAGCTCTTCTTCGTGAGGCGTCTCGACACCGTAGACGGGCACCCGTTCACCGGTGAAGCTATTGGTGTGGGTAAGGGGCCGTTTGACGCCGCTTATGTGCGACATTGCCAAGGGTCCTCGCTGTGCGCGATCCAGCTTCTTCGCAGCCCGGGCGTCCATACTGCCAGGCGGAGCATCGTCGATGCGTAGCGACGGCAGGTCCAGCTCCTGCTGTTTGTCTGCAATTATCAGGTTGGATTATTGGTATTGTAGGATGTATAGTCGAGGCGAGAATTAGTTGCCTTTGTCTATGCTTGTCTGAAGACTATATGGCGTGTCTTATCGTACCCGGGTATTATCTACTTGAAAGAGAGATGTATGTTTACTTGGCTTTTAGTTAAATTTTTTCTAAATTTGCAGAGCTATTCCGTGCAGCAGCGTAAGCTGGCAAGAGCTCATTTTACATTCCCTTTACCCAGACGTTACAGACTTAACTAAAAATTAATTTAGTAGTTCCTAACGATGTTTAAAAGTTAACCTTCGTGTACGCAGGAAAATCTACTCTATACTAATGTAAGCGTCCCTCGTGTGTGTGTGTGTGTGTAACTAAATGTAAAGAGTTTAGAAAATATGACCTACATTACTTCAAAGTGTATCTACAACGCGTATAAATAATTATCCAAAGAAAACGTAGCCTTAAGCAGTGAGCTTTAATGCTTTACGAAACATATTTTGCGAAAGCGCACGAATTTTGCAAATCACACCGATGCCGTACAAGAAACGACCCCTTATATATAAACCTTAATGTTTACGAGCACGATCAAGAACATCTTCTCGCTCACCCCAGGGAATCTTGCTCTCTCTCTTTCACGTGCGGCACGTTCACTCCCCGAGAAAATTACTCGGAAACCCTTTAAAAGAACAACCCTTCATTAACAATAATTACCTCGTCCTTCCGAAATAACTGACGCCCAGGCAATTTCGTCGTTGAAAATTCCTGCAAATTATACTCGAGCCCTTGCCACAGCCACTACAATTTTCTGTCTCGCGAACTTTTCTCGACCGGCCCTTTGACACGTTCGTTCGCGACGAAGTAAATTAGGCGCGTGACAGTCGGACCTCTACTACTGTGTATATATATATATAATATACTCTCATTGTGGAGTGGCTAGTGCAACTCGAGTCTCGAGAAAGTGGATGTATACACGAAGGGAAACTTAATTCTTCTGGGATGGCGAGAGAATCAGTTTAAAATTCGCCGGGAATTCACGGGGGAGAGCGAGAATTTCACGAAGCTCTACAGAGGAAACGCGATATGCTATACCTACTACTGAAGTTGAGGGTATTCCGGAAGTTTGTGCGTTGTACATGAGGCAATTCAAGTTTTTGGAGAGGATATGATTAGGTGGTGTAATGGAATTGGCGTTTTATATGTAACGATTAATTTGGGAATATTACTTGAAAGTAGGTCGACTGGCGAACTGCACAACATTTCCTGCGCATTATTATACTGTCAGGTAGGTATAGAGCTTCGGCGATAGATTTTATTTTTAGTTGTAATTAATTAAAATCTTACTCATACGCGTGCACGTACGTTTGAAAATTAATTAAAATCTCGAGTTTAATCAAGCTTTCTATAGAGCAGGTTTGTAAATCAACGTTGAAAATCATTTACGTATTAGTGAAGTTATCAATATTTGTTGAAACTAATATGTAATAAGTTATACACAATTTCATTTCCCAGCGCAAAGAATTTTTTTTAATTTTCTGTGATAGTGTAATATTAATATTGAACGAGACTGATTGAAGTTACTAGAATATCAAAGTATTATTAAGTGTTAATTTAATTATTCTGGTAAATTGTCCAATAATGAAACAAAGTTGGCGGTAATGGTCAATTTTCAAGTTTCAATTAAGTATGCTACAAATATTTGAAATATTTAATGTCTGCAAAATACAATATAAGCTTTCAAAGAAGTTGTTATAACTGCTTTTTTATTAATATAGGTATTATATTAATAACGAGTGTCATTATAAACATTTTATTCATTTTGAGTTTTGAACAGTACGTGATAAGGGATTTTATTACAAAATAAAAATGCCACAATATCATTAATAATAAATATGGAAATATACTCCATAAAAGTACCTTTATGTTCTCGTATAGAATAATTTTTAAAACTCCGTGAACTGGATTTAATTTGGCATGAAAATAGATGGCTAAAAATATAAATCCAACGAAATAAACAACTTTAGCAGTTATGAGCGGCCTAACAAAAGACAGTTTTAGCATAGCTGGCACACCCCTATATGTACATATTTTTCGAGCAGATTGTGATGACAGAAACAAGAAAGTAGAGTATGCACCTCTATCTTCGCTAGCTAGGAACCCGGATAATTTAAACGGTGGTAAGTCTAAAACTGCTTTGTTTTATATTGTATCGCGGTCCAATACACGTAGGCGCGAATAAAAATTAAGTTTATTAGGTTGGCCGACTCTCAGCAATCTTAAATTTCTGTCATTCATTTCGCAATATTCTCTAAAATTAACGAATACACCCCGTGTCATCAAATAACGACAAAAAAGTAAATAACCAATGCAGCGTCATTTCCCCACATAAAAAATAAACACATCACGATCGCAAGCTTCATGTAAAATACGACTATCTACCTGAAAAACAGAATCGACCTTATCCCCCATCGCGCCAAAGAGCGAGAATATAATCGACTTTACGATAGTCCATTAAAAACTCAGCAAGTAATGGAGTTGCCGACTTTATTATATAAAATATACGCTTCTTCCGTTGTTCTCCGAGACTCGTCAGCTGCGCCGGACGTCACGTGTCGTCCGTCGCGCTGCGCGTGTGTCAACGTCGAAAATGAAGCTTTCAGCTGGCCGCACACACGGCGACAAAAAAGGGATGAAACCTCCGCTGCAGCTATTCTCTCCGCTACACACACACACATACGAGAGTACGGAAATCAAATTGTCCAGCGGGCGGACGCAAAAATGTACGCGTTTGACAACTTTTTTAATCAGGCTGCAGTGAAAAAGTCCTCCGGGGGTATACGTTCGATGCGAGTGTGTTCACTTTACTTCAGAGACAGAGCACTGTAAAACGACGGTTCGATTATTCATTTTTCGCTTCATTTAAATATCAATGTTATAACGGAAGCTGAGAGAATATAATGATATGAACGAACCGAAACCATTACATAAATGATAATGAAGGAATAACTTTGACGATTTCCGAGATCACGCGTATAAAACTTTTTATTCCAACTCGCGCATGAATTTTGCAAAAAAAAAAAAACTATAAAAGCATACGAGTTTCGAACAAATGCAAATATACATATGCAAATCGCTCGCTATTCTCGTACAAATTTCAGGAATAGAGCGACGATCAAAACAGCAATAATCCTGCCATCCGTAAAAATCGCCAACGATAAGAGCTCCTTCCTATATCTCGTCGAGCTTGCTGTTTTCTGCGTCAACGCGCCATTCGCCTCGATCCCGTACACGTGTATACATATACATATACATATACATATATATAGTCAGTAGAGCATAGATGGCTAAGTCGTGTCACGGACAGCTTTTACCGCATCTGTTTCTTTCCCGACGACGCGCCGTATACCTTCCATGCAAATTTCTGCTCGTGTTCGCGTCAAATGTCAAATGAGCGACAGTTTATTTATTCATTTTTTTAATTTATAATACAAGAGTATAGAGAATTTTTCATCCAGGATAAGCATATCCTATAGTATATCGAGATAATAATTTAACAGCTCGAGTTTAAGCCGCGAGGCATGTTTATAGTACCGCATACAACATAGATCTTCGAAATTGCGTGTAATAAATATAATAACCTCAAGCGAGCGTGCGCACACCGAAAACGCTGCATATAGGCGCATTTTCCTAGAAAATATCGAAAGTATCGGAAAACATTTTACGAGAAAACTAATTAAAGAGCGTAGATTCAATTAAACGTTGCATTAACTTTCTAATGGCTCTTTTTCGCGGAACTTTTAAAAACTTTTATACGTCCCCAGAGCTGCAATTAATACAGCTTATACAATGGGCACGCAGTATATATATACGGATACAGATCGATGCAGGAAGCGATTAGTTTAATGGCGGAGGAAAAAATATATTGTATGTATATACAAAAGGGATTCGTTCGACTTACCGAGGAAAGTGCTGCAGATGTATTCGGAAATTTGATTTCCGGACTTGGAGGACTCCGAGAAGTGGGACAGTTCCTTGTTCAGCATTCTCTTGAACTGTGGACAGAAAGAAGTGTGCATCGTTACATTGAGCGCATTACTGCTTAGTCTTTCTTATTTTCAATCTAAGTAATCGACAAGATTTGGTGGAAAATTTCTTTTCGATTTTCCACTTTACTGGCTTATTATTATCAAGTTATTTTTACGAAAAGTACCTGTTCTCCTTTGAGAAAATATACGTCGCATATACTTCAAGACGAAGAAATAAATCTAGGATTAAAAATGCAGAAATAATATATTACGAACTTACTCTGCGCAGAGATACATAATGTAATCCCGTGATGTCAGCGCGCAATTAATTATCGCCGTCGTCGCAATGTTCTATATTCTCTGGAAGCTTCTCCAAGAGTAGAATGCGACCTTTCTACTTTCATTTTTTTCTCCGATGAAAGCGCGAATAAACCAGTGCGTTTGTTATTTTTTATAAAGTTCATTGCTATTTCGAATGCGACGCAGTGCGGTGAGTGAGAGCCTGTGGTTTTGTTAAATATTAAAACGGTTCTGAAATTGAATCTCTCAAAAACACGCGCATTAAATATGAAAAATACGGGTGATGTATATACGGAGATGATTACTCTCAAAAAAATAATTGGGTTTCTCCAAAAAAATTTGAAAAATGTTGCTGAAACAATTCCGAATTTTCATAATGTATATGTTTCGAAATTACAAATATAATTAATTTTACAATGAAATGAGGTGGTACAAAGTTTGGATTATGTTGTGTTATAACCCCGCGGGTCCTGTATATATACGTATTGTTGTATCTGCCTGAATAAACCGAAATCAAATTAGCCACGTGTAGTCAACATACTGTATTTTAACAGTGTAAAAAGCCGTGACACAAAGATGGTAAACAAGTTTCAAGATTTTAATGCATAACATGCGTGTATAATACGAATAATTTCGTAAAAGAACGGGCTAACGTTGTGATGCTGCAGTATCGACCTGAATATAACTCTTTGTTTTCCGCGTAACTCTTTTATCCCGCCTTTGGTGATAAAAAAAAATACTTTGACATGAAAACATTTTTTCATTGTCTGTCGATTCAAAATAACACCAACAAAAATGCAAGAATACCTCGTCGCTGATACAATAATTTTGCTTGAAATGTAACACACGAGTTAACCCACATTTTTCACTCTCATTCGCATGAAAATATTTTCGTAATATAAAACAGTTCCATATACATTCCATATACACGACTGAGTGAATGTTTATCTCGCGTTTTAATAAAACTTTGGACTGTGTGTATTCCCAAATAAATTCTCCAACATTTCATTTCATGTACAATTTCTCCATCCCATATAAGACAGAAGCTTTTCTAATCAAAAATTCTGTAAAACGTCGTACACACTTCGAGTCACAGCTGTAATAACAACAGCATCAGAGCCGTGTAATAAACAGAAGAAAAACAGAAACGGATACATCTCGACGTTTCGCAGTTATCCATAAAAGAGAAATAGAGAACTAGTAATACCTGTTCCACAATACAAGCCGTTAAAGAAAAACAGCAAATTTCATTACAGACGTATACGCTCCCCTGAATAGAAATCGAAAGACACGAGACTCGCTTGCTAAAGAAATAGGAGCATATTGATACAGCAGCGAAAGGTGCGGAGTAATATATATATAGATATACGAAGCCGAGAAAAACGTCGGAGATCCGATTTTTCACGAAAATGCTGATGGCGCTTTTGCCACGACAAAGAAAAAAAAGTCTCATATACATATATATATATATATGACCCAGCTC
The DNA here is from genome assembly GCA_900474305.1 of Cecidostiba fungosa. Lineage (NCBI taxonomy): Eukaryota > Metazoa > Arthropoda > Insecta > Hymenoptera > Pteromalidae > Cecidostiba > Cecidostiba fungosa. The sequence goes on from UCOJ01000539.1 coordinate 13,107, forward strand.
GAAGTAGGCAAAAGTTCAGCCATGCGATATCCGAGTGAAGAGGGCAGTGTCGCGGACAACGCAAAACCTCTCGGCGAGAGCTGCCACAGGGGAAAAGTGCGATTCGAGAACATGCGCTCCAAAGTATATCGCGTGTGTATGAGGCATCCATGTAAGCGTTCGCTTTTTCCTCTAGTTTTTTTTCTTCCTCGTTTTTAAAAAGAACGCCGGACTTGCTTTCGAATGCACGTATACGTTGTAAGCGGTCCCCTGGAGAGGAGAGAGGAAGAGTTGATACGCCATTTCTTTTTCGATAAAAAAAAAATATGCAGCACAAATGCAGTGGTAATTCACTGGAGGAATCGATGCAGAATTTCGTGGACGTAGAAGAAGAAAAATAAAGCTCTGTAACAAATCTCTTTAGAATCATATAACCTTTGAAATTCAGTTCTATTATTTCCCTTCGTTACACGCTCTCCTCGTTTCGCCGCGCTTGTTTTCATTCTTTTGCGCGCGTGTCGCAGGGGAGACATAAAGCTTTTAATGCTTTTATTCCTCGAGCTTGCAGCAGCAGCTATACCCTCTACTATTCCCTCTGCGCTTCTCGCTTTGTATGTACGCGATCACGATGTTGGTATGTATACCTATACCTATATACATGTACATGCAGAGAACGCTGAAAATGTGTGAATGCAGTGATTGATAGAGCGGAAGTAATGCGAGTATTTCTGTCCGGCGCGTATATTCACCGCATCTCACATTCCGGGATCGTGTATAGCTCGTGTATAGCTTGCTGCGTCTTTTTGTTGTTGTCTGCGAATATTTCTTGCATCGCCTCTCCCTTTATGTATTCTTACGCTGTTTGCTGCGCATTCCGGGCTTTGGCTGATTCTCTGATTTATGTGTAGGAAGAAAATTTAGAGAATGAAGATTTATTTCAGGGAATAATATGAGGCGAGCTTTCTAATTGGATCTCGTATAGTTTCAATGGCTTTGAAGAGTGTTATTTGAAGTGCTATATACTCGTCGTTGGGATTCAGTCCAATCAAAATCCATCGCATAGAAGTTGAGATAAATGGCGTAGGTATATAAACCCAAAATTTAACGAACAAAAGCAAAAATATTTAAAGAAAAATATATAGAAATACTGTAATATTACTAATACTACATTTTTTAAAATTGAAAATTTGTGGTTTTTTAGATACATCGAGAATATCGATGTAAAAGACAAAGAATATTAAGCCCTCAGTCTTGGTCGTGTTTCGAAAAAAATTTCGCAGTCTTGAAATTCAAGACCAGACCAAGACAATAACTAATAGTTATATTGATCTTTTATACCGAAAGCCGATTTAATCGATATTCACATGAGCTGGGATCGAAGAAATTATATACCTAAGCATTTCAGTTTAACGAGTACAAAACTTTTTTGATAAAATCAACGTAGCTGTTATAAACAAAACTAATGAATGCTATGCAAAAAACAAACGTTTAATCTTTGTGAAAAATGAAATACCGAATAGACCACGTATCAAAACATTTCCATCGATTCTGTTTCTCTTTTCACGATAAAGCCGTATCTCTACTTGTATATAATAAACAACCCGTACGTGTCCAATCGTTTCTCCAAAATTCTCTGTAAAACTGCAAAATATACGAGAATATCCCTGACACGCACCAATAAACCCCACACGCATCATCGTAATCCACAAAAACGAACTTCTCTACACCTACCTGTATACCTACCGACAGCAACGTATATATACATACTCGCGTTCCCGGTAGATGTAGAATAGTCGGTCTCGTGAGCCGTAAAAATATAACGACTGCAACGACGGTCGTATCGTACCTACCTCCCAAGTTTTTTTTTTTAAATCCGTCCACATTTGCGCGCTTTATATCGTTTCTCCTTCGGCGGCTCAGGCGTTTCCTTTTCTAATAAAGTTATTGCCACGAACTCTCAAACGCGCTATAAAGTTTATTCCGGAAAAATAGAATTTCATACAATAACGCACATCCTGTTAATACAAATTGGGCTCTCTCTCTCTATATATATATATAAGCAGCTAATACCGCTACACGAGGATAATAAATTTACAGCAGAGGTTATTACACGACGACAAGCTATGCGAGTTACAAACTTTCAGTTAACTGCACTAAATTGAATATTCCCAAGCGAGTAATATCGCGTAAAAAACGCTGTGAACGCGTTTACCCTACTATTAAGCTCTCGGTCATTAACCACGTTTTCTCTCGCTTAATACACGATATATTTCGTGGCGGTTAAGGAATACATGACTTTCTCACAGCCGAGTATAAAACGCAAGAGAGTAGATGTCTGATGCGCAACAGAAAGCTTAGATGAAATTGATCCAAGAGAGAGAGAGAGGGTGAGTGAGATGAGCCACCCACGTGTACGGAGACATTCCGTGAGCGCGCAGTCGTGAAAGTTAGCGCCGTTAAAGACAGCCCTTAAAAGTACGTCCGGACTATCTACTGCGTCAGCGCTTCTAATAGCTCTCCAGTGAGCAAGTACGAGAAAGGGACGAGGATGTGTGTGTGTGTGTGTATGTCTATAGGTCAACTGGCTGACGTGGAAAAGCTCGACTTGCGACTCCTGAGCGCTTGACTTTCATTATCGGGCTTTGTGAGATTAGTCCCTTTTGCTTTGTTGCGCGCTATATATACTCTCGCGTCTGCAACAAAGGATCTGTCAACTCGACACGTGTAAATAGTTTTACATTTAGCTGAGGAATGTTTGAATGACGCAAAGTATTGGACAGTCTACGTCGTGTTAGATGAGAATTTGAGATGTGTATACGATTTAATTTAAAGGCAAGGACATGTAAGAATACGAGAATTCATTTTCCATTGTTAACGCACGCGAAATGTTCGTAAACTCTCGCTCTTTGCAATATTGGAACGAAATTATTTATGATAATGGTCTTTCGATCACTCGTTACCGATTCGAGCATTTGCATGTAATATTCGATTGATATTTTCGCTGCTGGTTACAAGTGGGAATTATTGAACGATAATACACGGTACCCTATATGCAATTCATAATCTACCAAAGTGGTTCTTCATCCTCTATTACACTAATATTCGTTCACAATATGACATACTTTCAGTATATATGAGTATAATAATAATAAGCCAATAAAATCTGAATTACTATATACGAGCGTAACAAATGCCTGACGTAATAGACGTAAGATATTACCGATAATTCAAAACGATTAATAATCAATTACGTCGACGGGAAATCGGGTCGAGGAGGCCGAGGAGAATTTTGAGATATTCCGTCGAGTAAAACGGACATGTTACATTTATACAAAGATAAATTATTGGAAATGTCAGCTCTCGCGCGCAGTGTATTCAACGATTTCGTTGGCATAAATTACATAAAAGCTATTTACCTTCAGCGATGCCATGTCGGACACGGATCGATGAGTTTGAATAGTTTCCAATTGATCCAGACACCAATCAAGTTCCTCCATTGTCTCGACAGCGAGCTTCATGTAGGGCTCCTCTGCAAGTATCGGAAGAGGAATTAAATCATAGTTTTTCACTATAGTCTGTATACGGCAGTCGAGGACGCGTCCAACGGAATTTCTCTCTCTCTCTCTCTCTCTCCCTGTGTGACACTCGGCTTACAAACTTTATTGATGCTATACTCTGTGCTCTACGTAAACTTTTTCCCGATGTATCGGAGAGGAATGCGCAATAATAGCAGCGACGAGATGCCGTAAGTTATTATATGCGAGGTTGCAATGTGGAAATATCGAAACACTACAAAATTTTGTTTGGAAGAAAGTTGGGCTTTCTGGATAGGAACGAATTATATAGTGTATTTAAAAAAAAATGTCTCGACATTTATGACTCGAGCTATATATAAATTATAATATATATTCGTTATACGATGCGTGAACGAAAGTTACTTTTTACTGCTTGGTTAAAAATAACAATGCAACGATGTGCCATATTTTTTCTAGTTTTATTTATACTGATCTTATATTATATGCTCAGTAATAAGTTTTCCGAGGCATATTCGTATTTTATTTCTATAGCAGTGTTTTATGACACGTAAGAGACTGATACGGTATAATCAAATTTTTATATTCACAGTATCACAGAAAGCTTTATAAAAGCACTTTTGCACAAATTCTTGCGAGCAGTCGATAAACATAAAGTTGGAAATATTTCAAACTATATAAAATGCATACCTTTTCAGGCACGAATAGAATATTTTGTGCAAGACAACAAAAATATTCAACTTATTTTTATCTAGAAAGAATTTGTGCACACAAATGTACAACGAAAAAAAAAGAAAGTTTTACACAGCTGGATACATCTAAAAACCCAATTGAGTTCAAGGCAACGACGAGCCAATAAATAAAAATAACTTTCATTCACACTTCAGTCCCGATGATATCGCGCATCGCGATGACAAATCACTTTAATTAAATGTGTATATATACTCGTTCATATTTCCACTCAAGACTAAGGTTGAACGATATTTCAGTCGTCAAAGCAGCGCAAAAAAATACGCGAAGAATTGTTAATAACGCACTGCTTATTTCCATTACGCTAATGCAAAAGTATACATTCGCGACTCGAGTTCACGACTTTATTCTATATCTAGAGTCGCTTTATTGTATTACCTCCGGGGGCAAGGATCCGTGGCTGTGGCGTACTGCTACCCTGGGCGCCGCTGCTCCTCCGCGATCTTTGACAGATACAGAAAATTCCAGTTTTAGTCATTAAATGAAGCTTCATGAATAAAGCCATTATATTCGCTCGAGTGTATTTATAAGGAGGGTCTCGACTATATCATGATCGATGGTACAACTAGAGTCACTGAACTTTGCTAGTTATTTAACATACATATATAAATATTGTATTTTATTTGTTAATCATAAAAAGCGACGAATGTTTACAAGTTTCAAAAGTTCTGTATATGTACGAAGTTTCGAGATTACAGCTTGTTAAATTGAAAGCTCTAATTGAAAACCCTCCTTACGTATACATCAGACGTGCACGAATATCTATGTTACTTCTAAAGAGAGCAAAAGAGCTAAAGACTTCCTTTGGGCTATTGCTGCTCTCATGAAATATTGGCTTTCCTCTCTCGCGCAAATTTTGCGCTGCATGGTTTCACTCGAACGAGGTCTATTTTACGTTTCGGGATAGGCAATCAATTATAGCTATTTGTCAGAGAAGTGATTAATATTCAGTTAAAATTGCCCCTCGTCGAGCTATGCAAATTACTTTCGCGACGAGAGAGTATAACATTATAATAGAGATATTGTCCACTGCTGCGTAATTGATTTTTAAAGTATTTATAAAAGATTCAAATATTCAGTATGACGATTAGTATTAAAAACAGTTCTTTTACAGCAAAATAGCATCGTGAACGCGAGCTTCTGGTAATTTACAAAATATCTTGTTTTTAAACTTTGCGTAACATCAGTATCCATCCTTTAAACTTTCAAAGTTGCTTAGACCATGTTTTAAAAGTTTAAAATTACATCATGATGCATTCCGTTTAAGTGTAAAAAAGGCAGAAATATTTTAAAGGAAGATACGTCGGTTGCGAGAAAAATTGAATTACAATGCACTTGGAGTTCAATATAATTTTAATTAATAAAGTAGAAGAAGTCAGTGCGCATCTCATTGATTGATTTAGCTTGCATTTCAAGATGTTTCATAATCGAATTATGCAATTATCTTCATTATATTCTTAAAAGCATTACGCTGTGCAAAGTACAGCTTTGAAAAAAGTTCTACAAAACTTGAAGTCGTATATAGAGCTGCGAACGTCATTTGAAATTCATTACGCTTTTTTAAAGTCTTCTCGAATCCCATGAATGTTAAAAAAAGTCTCAGGAAGCCTTTAACAAGAAACTATATCATGTCTGCACGATTCAGCTCTTTCATTCTATAAGTTAAAACTTTTGGAATTTTAAGATCCTTCTGCAACTACCGGAAGTTTCAAGAAAAGAGACTAAACTTTTACGGATAACAAATTCTCCTTAAAAAAATAATTTCTTTTTTTTCTAATTCTCTGGATCTGAAAATAATTCAGGTCGATGTGAGATTATTTTTCTTTTACAAACTGCAATTAGAGTATAAAAACTCGGCTTTGAAAACTTTCAACTGACTGCATGCTTTTCAATAAAAGTGCAGCTCGATATCCTCTCGAATTTTTATTTGCAAAAGTTAATCAAAAACCTGGAATGATCCAGAAAATGTACTCTTTGTGTAATTACTCAATGACTTGTTTGAATAAACGATATACGAAAGGCTGAATCGTGATAACCCAATAACCTGTAAAAAATATGATTAGCCCAGAGTTTACACTTACTTGTTCGTAGGTACATTAGTGAGGGATAGGAAGTTGTTTCTAACCGAACGAAGAGACGCAAGTATTTGTGCGAAGGGCGTAACGATGAGGTCCTCGCCGTGACTGTAATTAAAAGAGGATTTAATCAGTCAAAATCAGTGAATCATCTCCAGGCAGCGGCATCGTCGTTTCTGGCGCCGCTACCGTCTTCTCTTGCGCTTGCTTGCGTGGTAACTAGGGAAGGCTGCGCTACTACTAGTTCAAGTTTGATGCTTCCGTGTTAATAAGAGGCCGTGAGCTTGGGGACGAGCTTGAGGGGGTGTAATGTAATGACTCTGGTATAAGTACGGGGTTAAATGCTCGTTCAGCATGCAGGTACATGATTAATTTCAAATGTGCCTAATCATAACTGTTATATGGCGGGTGTGCATTCTCGTGACTTTTCACTAATAATTCATCTTTACTTCGTGGATGTGTGTATTAAGTATATCTACGCAGGCATTAAATTTGCGGCATATTGTGCGGTGAATAATATATATTTATTCTTAGTGTTATATCAATAGCCCTGGAAGTTTTAATTGGTATTATGTAAATGTACATAAAGTTAAGCATGTTATTGATGCGACCGAATTAGCCAGATTTCGAAGTTTCGAAGCGTTATGACTGCGTGGTGAACCTTTTGAAAATTCATAAGATTTGCTTGGAAACTTTGAAATCCGATGCTGAATTTTTTTTTTTTTTGTTTTCATCGAGTGATTCAACTCCGAGTCTGTGATGGATTGGTGCTAATGTCCGCAGTGCATTCACTGGGAATAATATATACCGGTGAGACGTAATTATCGTTCATTATCACAACTGTGTTTGTGTGTTTGGCATTGTTTGTTTTGCGCACGGGATATATGCGTGACTGTTGATACAATTTATGTCAGATACTAAAAACTAGTCTATAACAGCGTTTCTATATGCAAATGACGTACATTAATATGCATAGGAGATAATTACTTAAACGTCGTGAAATAAGGGTGACGATAATGGATTCATATTTACAAAATTTATAACGAATATGCTATCGTACATACATAAATTATATAACACTCAGATTATACGAAGAACAAAAATTTCAGATCGAATGTCGATCGTTACTGTGAGGTTTGTAAATAATATCTATAGTGACATTAGTGCATTAAGGGTTATAAAACACTGATATACGTTTATGTTTCGAATACAAAAAATCTACGAAAACATTTACACATATTATTTTAAACTTTATTTTTATTCGATAAGTTTAAAGACAACATTCTGTTCTCAAAAAGTCTCCCCGTGATCAGTGAGTTTCAATCGAAGGTGTATCAAAGTCAATCCTCGAACAACTATAGAGGAAGTAAGTGAAATCCTTCAAAACTTCCTGTCGCGTCTAGCTTCGATACACTCGACAATTTTTCTCTCTGTAAACTCGTGAAACTCACTTGATCCCTGTTAGATAAGAAATTTCGTTTTATCCACTTCTCAGTTGACGCGCGATGTGAAAATCGGTTTATTCGTCGCGCGTATTGTTAGACGAATTATTTGAATTATTTGCCAATTTATTTGTTTATTATCAAAAACTATTACAACGGTGCGAATGCTGGAATACATCAACTTAATAGATTTACACGTCATATTACGAATGATTGTCAAAGTGCAGAACCATCTCTTTTATCGTCTCACTCTCGCAATTACTTCGTTTTTCACGACTCGCACAAACAAAAGTGCGAATAAAGTAGATAAGTCGTCGTTTCACCTAATTACAAGAGCAAAAGGACACACTGTAACTTCATAACAATCGGCGAAATGTGCGGCAACTTTCTCGAAATTAATTACCGCCTACTACTTCTCTCTCCCCTCGGAATAACGAACGTCACCTTTAACCCTCCCGACCATTTCTCTCCAATTAAAAACTTCCCTCCCGCGACTAGTCTCTCTATATATCCATCCATCCTTCTCTCTCTCGCGACAAAGAATAACTCCAAAAGCGCAACCGGTGGTGTTACAAAGAAAAGCAGCAGATCGATTCCTCATTACCGATGCGACACACACACACATATATGTATACGTCAGATTTACATCGACGCGATTTACGCTTATACCGTTAATTAGCATGAAGCAGCGTCACAACTGTATACTCGGCAAAGGTCCTTGTGTACACTTTAGAATAACGACGCTGCCTTAATTGCGCTCGCTCGCGGATTATGCGAGAGAGAGCAGCGGCGTCTTCAAACGCCGAGTGCATTAAACGTAGCAATTTCTTCAAGTGCTACGTCCTCTCTCTCTCTCATTTTTTTTGCCCAAGAGCCTGGACTATCATAGTGCGCACGCGGGGGTACGTGTATTTTTAGAGAGTCTTTTAATCTCTGGCCCACTCGAATAACGTACTCAATCTACGTAATGCACGCCCGAAGATGTCAAGCGCCTCTGGCTTTTGGAATATATGCATTTTTTTTCCTATAAATGTGCGTTGTTTCGAGATGCTGTGCTTTGTTTTCCACGTGTGCATTAGAATAATTTTTCGCGCGCTTCTGTGAACCTCTGGAGAATCGTGTATCCCGTGAAATAAAAATAAATTATCATCTATATTACTCAGAAAAATTTTTAAAATATTACAACGCGAGAGAAATATTTTGAATCCCCTTGAGAAATAATTGAATCTACGTGTATTTTAATTATAATATTTTAATAAAAGCATAATTTTCAATTAACGCAAACATTTTTAATTAAAAACATATAATAACGATATACGCTTTGTTTGAAACTCGAACAAATTTCTTTCCCTCTTCTTTATACCCGGAGAGCAGCTAATTGGCTCAGGCTGCATTAATTACACGTTTTCGTCTCTGCAGAAAGTCGCGTAGTCGCGTATATAGAAATGACGTCGCGAGAGAGAATCAAGACGCGCGCGCGCGTCGCCAATCGATAGCGTATAAATGCAGCGCGCGTTACACGTCACCCCTTGCGTCTACACGTGAATATACGTATACTACATGTATACATATACGTATATAATTCTGTACACAGAGGTATTCGAAACGCTGCTGAGCGCTTGTTTACAGCTTGTTTAAATTTGGATTTTCCGCGTGGTTGCATCAAGCTCTGTTGATGCTGTGTGTGATTCGCGCTTGTCGAGGCATTATTACCGTTCTGTGTATATATACTAATCTGCACCGCGGGTTATGTTTGTCGGCAGGTTTCGCTTTGAATTTCCAATTTCTCGAAACGTGACGTCAGACTTTTCATTAATTTCCGGGAAATCGTCTCGCCGGTTCACTTGAAACTGTGTATATAATATAGAAAACGAAGCTTTTGTTTTCCGCGCTATCTTGAAAATTCAAGCGCGACGAAAAGGAAAATCCTTTTATCGTAGGTATGTATATAGCTCATAATAAAAAAGGAGCCGCGGCTCCGTAATTATCTGTCTTTTAATTAAAATTCTGAATCCCTGCTAATTGCCTCGCACAAATGCACTCAATAGCAGTGCTAGGATATATCCGTTAATTATTACTTTCCATTTCTAAAGAGAAAGCTCGTGAGTAACGATTGCTAATGCTTCATTATAATAATAGAAGAAGAAAAAAGTTGAAAATTAAACGCTTCATAGGAGTGTGATAACCTCGTTACCCTATTTTCCTCTTTTTTTTCAAGTTCGTGACTAGGCGTGTTTGAATGGCTATACGTAGAAGTAGTCTTCCTTTTATTTCTCCTTTCCTCGCGCGCTTACTTATTTAAGCCGTCTCTCTCGTTTTTTCTTCCTCCATATCCTTTACTTTTATTGTTTCTTCCAACGCTCGGCTCTCACCTGGTTATGCATGCCATTCATTCATCGTGACCGTGGCTTTTGTTTGTAGAAAAAGAAAAAAAAAACGATCTAAATTGCTGTTCGCGCCTCGACCTTATCGAGTTTCTCGGTATTGAATTTCTCCGCGGCTATACACGATGTTACAAGTGCATCGCGATAAATCCTCGCAAGTTCAACTATTATTATTCGAGAAAAACATATATCATTTTTTGCATGAATCACACCACACCGATTATATACAATGAAAAACCACGACTATAAAAAAAAAATATATATATAATACGTATTAGAGAAAATATAGATTATTTAATTCGACAAATTCAGCCAAAGTTTGACAGAATGGAAGGGGGATAATCAATGCGCACGAATCCGATCGATCACTGTTGTACACGTAAACCGCATCAGCCGCGCTCTCCTCGCATACGTAGGTAGTTAGACGTAAACAGACACGCGCGCTCTTCTCTCGCGATAGCTCAATCCCTCCTATATATCTGATTTGGCAAAACCGATACACACACAAACGCGCGCCATTTATTTTTAGCCCATTCTCGCGCACGAAATTTCGAGGATACGAGAGTCTCTGTGTATTTGCGTATTTGGTGCCGAAACCCTTTCGTTAACTGGGTTAAAATTTGCATGGCTTGCTCATTGAAAGTGCACGGCTTAAATTTACGAGTTTGTCTCCTTTTCACTTCCGGCGTCGGCCTTTGACGTTTCTCCCCCAATCGTATTCGGGATAATGACACAAAGAGCGAGGAAGGGCTGAATGCGAAATTCAGTAGCTACAGTGTATACCACACCGCCATAGCTTTGAATCATGACGAGAGAGTAAGTGCTGGGACTTGAAATTTTTATTCGCTCCCCGATATGCTGGATTCATAATATTATACGGGCTCGACTTTTTGAGAGAACTCGAGATTAAAAGTTTTGAATTTCGCGTTTTACACTTTTTTATGTTTCAATATTTTTGATGGATTTCCGAGAGGAGTGTATTAAATATTCTCCAGAGCCGAAAGCAAATATTAATTTTCAAATTTTTTTTCTCGTATACACACACGACGACGTTCACTCTATTCATCAAAGTCAGACTAGCAGCGCCGCGTGCGCACTTGTCGCGCAAATTCAATAGCCCCTGAAACTAACAAACGAGTTTTATCTCTCAAAAAGGCTGCAGCCCCGACAAAGTGGTCACGTTTTTCCAAATAGTCATTCAATAAAGGAGACAATCGCCATCAGCTAGCCGCAAGCTCCGAAGACAAACAGCTCTTTTACTTTAGAATATAAACTTCGCGATCCTCATCCCGCTAATCCCATAATTATCGCTCCTCACTCCCTCGACACATTTTTCATCACAAATGCAGCACACATTATATATATAACGACTGTCTGTTATCGCACGAACGCACGCTCGGCTTAATGGCTCAATCATCATCATCAAGCTCTTTCCGTTATTTCCTCGTTATGCAGCCGGTGGTTCAACTTGGCACCACTGGCCTATACACAACTACTCCGACGTTTTGCCATCGATTACAGCACGAGTATATAGTCTGTGCGCTAGACCGCAGGTATGCGCTATATATAGGACAGAGCCTGATTAACTGTCTAGCTCTTTCTGTAAGCGATGGGACTGCGTATATAGTACTTGCGTTTGATTTCCGGGAATTGCAATGGGAGCTGGTTCGGAAGATAGATTTTGTCAGGGACGAACTAGATTCCGATGAAAGAGCTAGATGGTGTTTTTGTTGTTTGCGACGATGAGAATTGCGGTTGACGGCTTTTGCGGTTGTACTAAGAGATTGCTTAAGTTTGTATATACCTATAGTCGTACGATTTTTACAAAGAAAAATTCGATAGAAGATATTTTTAATTTTAAGACAAATAAAACTCTAAATATACGATAACAATTTGCTTTTGTTAGTTTTATCAGTAAATTTGATGTTCGTACATTGGAGCAATGAATTATTGAAATACGGTAAAAGTATCTGCTCTGAAAAAAAGCAACCAATTAGCCCTATACATAATGAACGTCAATTTGGCTAAAAGCACGAGCTGTCGTATGTGTTTGGTTAAACGTTATATTTAAATCAACGCGAAAACGCCGGTTGCCGTAGCCGCTAAATTGTTTCGGACACGATAGGAGCGCTCGGTATATGCATAGGTACACCTATATACAGCAGTTTCCAAAGTTTTTCAGCGCGTAATCGCGTTTTATAAATAAGTGAACAGTTTTCCGATGACACGGTCAAAGGCCGTCGTTGTTGCACAAAGTGTTGCATGAATTCGTAAACGGGTGTGTTTGACACACTAAAAAAATCTTTATATTATAATATTTATTATTTCACTTTCTAATATATATACAACGCAACACTAAGCTTTATCCGAAATTTAAGTCGACAAGCGCGATGTCTTCGTCAAACATTACCCAAATCCATCTAAAATCATGTTCGCTTCATGTCGATACCCTCATTTCGATTATAATAGGAAAACGTATCACGCGCCTCTATATATATAGCTACATACACCTGCGACCGCCTGGGGTGGAATACGTGCCGGCCGAAAACCGGGGCAGTGGGGGAGAGGAAGAATCGATGCAGGGAGGGATTCCACGGAGAGAGAGAGAGAGAAGGGCGCCAAGGCCCTGTGCCAAGGACGCGTCCGCAGTAGCCGACACGCCAGGCAGACCTTTGACGCGCCACGTTCGTTGCATGCATGCGCACGTATGGTTGCGGAGACTCTGAGCAGCTGCTGTGTGTGCTTGTGGGGATGCTATATAGTCGATGGCTATATTCCCTGGGAATTCGATTTCTAGTTGATGCACTGGAGCTGCCTTTGGCGAAGCTTGCAATGCGAAAAACCAGGCACGTGCTGCTGCTGCTGCTACTGCTATTGTCGTCTAACTTTGCCTCGATGTTCTGAGACTGGATTTAGTCGTATCTGTATATGGTTTGTATTGTGTGTAGGGGGAAGTTTGGTTATGGAAATTTCGGTGTCCGGACACTTTGTTTATAATTAGTGGTATAGGATATGTCGAGATGAGTTATTTCGTTAAGCTTTTATCTGTGTGACCTTTCGGTTTTATCTTCTTAGAGAGCTTGCGAGTTTATACTTGAATGACTTAGCGGCGTGAGTGGCTGATTCAGTTCAAGCGTTTTCAATGAGGATGAGATTAGTGGTAGGAATGAAGTTCATTATGCTGATGGAATTAAGTCTGACGTGTTTTAAAGCAGAATGGCTTTCGATAACCCATTTTAATGGCGTTATAATCTATATACTTTTAGCAGATGTTTTATGTGAAAAAATTGAGCTTTTTCGAAAGGGTTATTTTTTAATAATAATACCTTGATTTGAATTGCGGCTTTCATTTATCACACTATTTTCTTTTAAAATGGTGTTTGAATAGCTGAGCTCATAATGGATTTCGCAATGTGTCCCTGAGTATAATAATATTTCAAGTTTTTAAATCTTAGACTATTAGTTTTAAGAGCACGGATGAAAATTGACGCAGTAGAAGCTTCTGATTATCCGAAAATTTATTCCACGCAGGTTTAATTAAATTTTTACAAAAAATATGTGTATATATATTACTTTTAAGCTAAAGTATATAATAAAGTACTGGTTTATGCTCAATCATGCATAAATATTCTGAAAATATTGTTATCGAATTCATCCGTTTTTATGTAATTCATTACGCCGTGGGGGCGGGTTATTTTATTGCAGGTGAATTAATATTTGTAACGAATTATACCAGACTTGAAATACGATCAGACCTGCTATCCTGTTATTATATTGGATCGATAGGATAATATACGCTACTCGTTCAGTTTAGATTTTTATTCTTTACTTCTGTCACACAACTTATAATCTGATATTAAGCAGCGCCTGAATAAACATACTTTGATTAATTTCCGGTCAACTCCCTGTACTTCGTAGGCTACGTCAATACTTTTGCTTTTAATAAAAATTACTTTTGAAAAATAACTCAATCAAACTTCCATTAGCCAAATTTCATGTACAAGAATAGTCTAATGTCAACCACATACTTTTTACTATCGCACAATCACGCCGCTGTTATTTACAACAACATTCCGTCGCTTCAAACATTCCATACACTCTCTCCACATGCATCCAGCACAGTAGAAAAAGCGGCGTATGGTCAGACACGACAGAGAATACAACACTTTCGTAAATTCTCGTTTCACTCTATCACCATATCGTACCCAGCCCATGACCTCCAACACAGTATTTTATTTTCTCCCACCTCGGCGCTGGCTTTTCCAAAAGATCAATAATCCCTGTCAGTTCTCAGTGTGCTTTAGCCATTATCAGCCGCAACACATCGCGAACAACAATTATCAGAGCCTGGAATCGACAAAGCATCGCGGCCAATCGGCTAATCAATCTAAAAGTGAGAAATTGTAATTTCCACAGTCATTTAGCCTCGACCATATACCCTCCAACATATATAACAAGCAACTCACGATAAGCCGTGCAAGGACTCTTCGGTCGAGAGATAGATGCACCGAATATGTGCGGAGCAGCAACAGCAGCAGCAGCAGTAGCTAAGGGCATCCTATTATGCGATACACGTCTACATATAGCTCGAGGCCCTCCTCCCTCGCCACGTTAATGAGGTTTCGTCGCGACGATCGAGAGCCGGCGCACCTGTAATCTCCGGTATATATACGTGTACATGGGCCAATACTGCTCCTGCTGCTGCATGGAAAATCATGTTAGTCCTGTGCCGTCGCTCTCTCTCTCTCTCACGGAATTCCGCTATTTACGGTCCTCTCGATGGAGATGCCGTGTTTACGGAGGCTCGAGTGTTTTCTTTTAGCCAAGCAACCGGGAAACAATCGAGAACGCCGTTTTTCAGGCAGTTTAACAAGGCACTTGATGCTCGGCCGAAGCGTTTTCTAGCTGCTTTACAACGTGTATTTACGAAGGTTTGATGAGCTTTATATGGCTATTGCCTTCTATTATGAGGCAGCTTTCGAGTGTTGTTGGAGATGAAGCAGCTGTGCTTGCAAGCGATTTATTGGATTACGAAGGGGGGCTATACTGCTTTTGCATGGATCGAGTATTTCTGTTTGACGAATTTTATATCGACACACTCGGTCGTCGACGCAAAAAGTACTAGGTGATGTTATTAAATACCTAAGTATCTATATATCACGCATCATGATTTAGCTACGAAATTTCTTGTAATAACAAAATTAAAACTAAACCAAAGAGAAAGTCCAAATCTGGTTTGTTTACATCTACTCGTATTGGCCATTACTTATAGCTACTGTCCAAGAGGCGATTATCTAGCCGTGGGTATAAAAAGTTACAGTATATTCTGACGCGGTGATGGATATAAATAAACGTTTACGATGCAATTATATACTTCTTCATCGATTATACATTTAATCCGTAACGATTATCAATCTGCAACGTACCGCGCATTCAATCAAAATTTCGTCAGTTCACTCCCAGGTATTACAATATACACATCTCGATCATTCATTTGCCTGTTTGTACAAAAATCGCCTGTCAGTTTACAGTGTACTTGAACAGACGTTAAAAACAAAAAGAAGTAAGTTATTTACTGTATGTGCGTGACCTAAATAACGGCGAAGCATATAACCGTGAATTTATGAATACATTACGAAACGAGAACAAAAGAAAAAACACACCTATCGACATCTGCGTTGAAAGCTTTCAAGGTAAGAAGAAATGCCCTTAAGAAATAACAAGTCTAAATTCCTCTAATAGTTCATCGATCCGAAATAATTACCCAACTTCTTTCACCCCTCCATTATTCAAAAAAAGCAGCAGTAGCAGCCGATTACTCGAAAAATCAATCACAACGTTTCACCCTCTCCGCTCGTTAGTCCACCGCATTGCCAAATCAATTAATTTCATCGACATATATAACAATCAAGCTTTCCTCCCTCTTATCATCCAAAGTCGGCCGACGCGAGGTCTCTCGACTTTCTCCATCAGGGCTATAACTTTTCGGGGGTCATCAGCTCTATAATATGCTGTGGCAGTCGGTCTTGCGAGCACCTTGACATCTCTAATAGCAGCAGATCGAGATCGCGGGGGTCGTCTACTGCGTCACGCCATTTCAAGATCAGCGAGCGAGTATAGCTCCTGATTTACCGGCGCCGCACGCGTTGCTATCGATCTGAAAGCTCGACGTGGTTTTTTTTTCTTTCCTTTTCGAGCTGCAGATGCGTTTTCAGTGCTGGCTTTGGGGATTAACCTTTTTTCTTTTTTGGTCGAGTGCAGAGGCCGACGAGGATCAATATCAAATCTGGATTTTGGATTGTCGACTGATCGTCGAGAGGGTTCTATATTGCTTTGCGGTTATTGGCGTATGGGAGAGAGTCGCTGTTTTTGCAATGGAGCTTTGAAAAATATTGCGGATTATAAAAATGTTTTCGTTTTTATATAGGGAAACTGAGGTGACGAGATTGTAGATTGAAAGAAATGTTTGACGATTAACACTCTCGTGTGAAATTCCTCTTTGATACAGAGTTTGGAATTCGTTCAAGTCTATAATACTTGAGGAAACTAAAGCGTGTTGGCTGTGTGCACGTTTTTGAGGGCAGAAATTATGTGTATCTTGGCCATCTTCTCTTTGTAAAAATTATATCTGGCTACGAGATCGGCTTCCCCAATATATATATTTATACAATGTATACTCAATGCCGTTCTTTGTTGTTTCGTGCAAAGACCGCGTAAAAGAGTTGAACTTTGGAAGGTTATTACATATACTTGGGAAGATTTCTTTTTGCGGGGAAAAATTTAATGTCTCTCCGAGTGAAATTTAATACTCCACTTAACTTCAGCCCGATAAAGCGACGCCATGACTCTATGTGATTTATATACTTTGGAAGTGCAATTTATAAACCAATATATACAAGGTATAGTTTATATAAAGCACGCGATACACAAAACCGCACAAAACTCCCTTTGTACCCTTGGGGAAAATTGAAAACAAATTCAGTCAAGGTCCGGAAGACACATGAGGGTATACAATATATGCCTACTCGCATACGTTGACTTTTACTACTTAACCTGTATGTATACATTTTGCACAACTGTATTCGCGTGTGTGTTGGTTATCGTTTTTTCGACTTTCTTCAGGGACAAAGTATACAAACGAGGCTATAAGCTTTTTCCGGCGAACGCAAATTGCGATAATTGTAAAATATTATTCGTCATCGTAAACCCACCGCGCGCGCGTATTACAGTTTATCTGATCGAAAAAAAAACAGCTGCATGAACACATACTCAGGCGGATCCATTATTAAAGTTAATCACACTCCCTTGAAAAACGTCCATTATAGAACCGAACAAAATCGCAATCGATCATTCATGACCACTCCAGGCGTCTATAGGTATAATACTTTTATATACGAAAAGCCCGGCGCCCCTGGAAGAGCAGAAATTAAATAAGAATCAGTATATTGAAAAATTAATCGGCCCCGAAAAAACAAATCATAAATTGGGTACGAGGGTCATCCACCACACTCGCTTTCAGCTCTCTCTCTCGACCTCCTCCGTATCGCCTCGTTCACGCGGGGGTATAGAGCAAAAGGATACGGGCGACACTACTGCCACACGGACGATTTACGGCGTCCCGGGAATGCGCCGCTTGCCAACTTTTGCAAGGCAAAAGCTCTTCTTCTTCTCCTCCTTTCTTATACGGCTATACTACTTCGGCTTTCAGCCCTACTGCCCTCGTATGCTCGACCATTTTTCCTGTGTGCTCTTTTTTTTTATTTTATTTTGCTCGGCTCGCTTTCATCGCGGGGACATTATTAGCGGAATTTTTTTCTCTTCGTCGCTTAGTGTATTATGTAGATTCTCTTTTTAGTGTGTCTTTGCTACTCGATTGTAGCTCCGATTTCAGAAAGATCATTCGCACTTGTCTTTTTTTACTATTCTGACTCGAAGCGTCATGAATCATTTATGTCTCAACGAGCAATCGTATTGCAGTCGTTTTATGAGATTTTAGATTTTAAAAGTCTTAGTCGTTAGAATCAATTATTACAGCAATCCTCATTTCTAATCAAAGCATTCCTTGTTGTATTATCCATCAATGTTTTATTTAATATATTTTACGTTTTTTCTTATTTTACCAGTATTATAACTTAACATTGAGATAATAATTGTACATAAAAAATAAATGGATACCAACTAATATATTTATATACTCTAACTAACGTTTTTGGAAATTTATAAAAAAAGCAATTTTACACACTAAGTATTTGGAAAGCAGAAATCGACACTCGACAGGTGTATAAGCAACACAAAAGCTTTTCATGCAGACGCAACGTGAAGGAAGCGTAAGTATCTTATAGAAAAAACAAACAAAACATGGAGCACATATAAGTACGTGTCCTGAAGCATAATTTTATAAAGCAATGGAATACAGTAAGCGATAGAGCTGCCAAAAAATGAAAAGGAAAAAAAAAGTAGATAGTAAGATCGAGTACATACGCTCGCTCGATGGGTGGCTCGGTCTCTTTCAACCTGCAACGTAAGGATCAGACGCGTAAAGTCGTGGCACTTCAAGCACATAGTACAACATTATGCGGAGAATAAGCGAGAATATTCGACAGTTGGAGATTTTGAATTATTTATTCTTTGAAATACATTTACTTCAATAAATTGATTTGATGAGGTGTTTTCTTGATTATTTTCCGAAAAGTAGTCACCACAGCGATTAGATCAAAGAATACTGAAGTAAAATAAATAAATCGATGGCATCAATCATATATTACACCCTTAGGTTATGTCGGCTTCCCGGAAATATTTTTTTCTGTATATAAAGGCATGTTATTCGTTTATATTATTCTCAGCAAGAAGTTTCTCGAGAAAAGACAGTGAAAAGCACTTATTCTTACAACACATGCTTTTTGGAATTACACGCCAGAGTAACTTATACTTCATGTCGGAAAATAACCAGAAAATAATAAAATTGTCGTACGCAGTATATCGCACACTTTTATTAAATAATAATATTAAATACGTATAATGTAAATAATATTTTGATGAAATATTTACTTTGGTATTATAATTCTTAAATTGTATTGTTGTAAAATAAACGACATTCGCGATCTCCAATGCCTAATAACCTCTTTTCTCCAGGTAAAGAAAAATAAAAAGTATACATGTATCGACGAAAAAAAAAATTATGCTATATATATGCGATGACATAATAAGCTGTTCTTCGTTGACATAGACCTCATAGAATAAACTCGATAGAGAGCAAATAAAAAAATTTATTTCTTTAGCATATAACAAGATATCATTTACAAGACGATACAAGATTTTTCATGTTCATAACGCACACGAAATATAGAGTTTTCAGCAAGAAAGAATAGACAAATCACACAATGCAGATACTGCTTTTTAGAATAGCTATATATACTTGAGAAGAATAATTGCTTTCTCTTATCGCGTTTCCTGTGTTATTTTACGCTCTCTTTATATACTTGAAATTGCATTGCGCCGACACTGTACGTCGTAAACACGTATTTCGTGTCACATTATATTTTCCCACCATAAAAATAGCTCGACTAAACGAAATGAAGTGATATTATCAAATCCTCGCATTCGTCGCCTATATATACGTACCTAGTATATTTCCAGAAATTCCGACCGTATGTATACGTATATATAGAGAGATACGATCGTGAAATCTAATATTCATATCCCACATGAAATTCGCGTGATGTGCGCGCAGTTTTACGTGAATTTCTCGTTTGAAAAATAAAAGCCGAACGAAGACAACACTCGGAATTTTGATGAATTTCAAGGCATGCACGACGCACTAGATAAAATACCACTCGGAAGTGTTTTTTTTTGTTCGTATCGTATAGCGTTATCTCGATTTCTACGGTGATTTTAATGATGATATCCATCAGAATAACGAAAGAAGAATTTTTGTCACGCTTTTGCTTTGACGTTGAAAAAATACTCGTATGTATATATAAGTCAAAATTATTGTCCACATTTTTACTTTGCTATTTTTTTCAGTACATAAATACGTCACAAACGGAAAATTGTTTTTAGCTCTAGTTATTATAGTCAATCTTTTTTCATATGCGGTCATGAGAGTCGAACAGTGAGATGGAAAAAATAGACGGAAATATTTTCAACGCAAAAAACTGCATACCGTATTTGTTCATCGATTCATTCACTTTGATTAAATAAAAATACTGCGCAATTTTTTTGTTATTTTCGCCTAAAATTCTATTCTATACGCATACTGAATAGTATAAGCAAATATAATTCTATATTTAATTCGCATGATGACGTTCATATCTGTTTCATTTGATACCCGTGAGCTTTGTTTTTATCAAGGGATCTCTATAATAAATTATAATAAAAACAAGTGAAAACCAATGCTGTAGAAGATCAAGATAAGTATTATAAATATCGTTGGGTCAAGGTATATAGGGTATCAAAGCTGCTCAACCGATTTTAATTACTTTAATAAAAAAAATCGTAATCCCACGGTTATACACTATACAGTTCAAACTCGCAATCGTTATCTTAGACACAGCAGATTATAAAATATTAACGAACCGATCGATTGTTGTTTATCGTAATTTTCCGCGTACGGCAAAACAACGTCAAAGTTTACATAATTTTTCAAAAAATCTCGTCGACAAACAAGCTTCGAAACTTTAATTAAGAATATCGTTCCAATGAAAATAAACCGATTTTCTTGTGTATCCAGAAAATGAATTTACATGTACAACACACTATACGAAATTCAATTATGCATCAACCTTTTTCGCTCCGGCGCGCGTCCTATTTGTCTCTGCAAACAATAAAAATCCCCCATCAATAATTGAACTGCATCGGAGGGCAGTGCCGAGCGTGCGATTCCGAAAAGAAAATTAAATCCCGAGGCGACAGGACACACATAACAACAAAACCGATTCGTTTTTCCTCGCTGTTTGCTCGCTCTTGGTCCAGCCTACGAAGCTTACACGCGCACAGGCGTGGCTTGAATTTGAAATTCAAACACGTAGAGAGAAAGAGTGTGTGAGCAGCTCTGATATATATACCCTGTATAACTATATCTAGCGGGAGCACTTGAAGGAATCTCCATTATGGATCGTCGTGAATTAGAGAGAGGGCGGAACGAACAGATGAGCTGTGTGTATGTGAGTGTGCTTACCTTTCGCTGGCGATCGAGCTGTTGCGGGACATCGATTTCGGGGACATCTCAAAGTCGCTGTCGCTGCGGTAGAGGAAGCTCTCGCGGCGCTGGGGCATCGCTTGCAGCACGAGTCCGGTGCTGGGCGATGTGCCGCCTCCTCCGCCGGCGGCGCCGTCCAACGTCGAGGCGCCATTCTCGACGTCGAAACTGAAATTCGGAGGGAAACAAGAGACGAGAGGTTAGACTCTGTGGCTTTCTGTTGTGGATAGTGTGTGCGTATATGTGTCTGTGTGTGTGTTTTGTTTTTCTTCGGGAAACATCTCTCGCCGCACACGTGCGCTCTCGAGCGTTTGTATTGACTGCGGCTTGTTGTATTGCATGTGTGCGGCATGTTTCGGATAATATGTCATATATAGAGGCCGCTTTCAGTTCTCTCGGCTATTTTATATGTTATTGTTGTTTTGATAAAGTATAGTATAGCGGTAAATAAATTTGCCAAATTATAAAGGTCGAGGTTGTGCGAAATGTGGACGTACTGTTATTTCAAGTAACAGTGTAAAGTTATGTATCTGGTTTCCATCAATAACGAACAATGTTGATGTTCAGTGTTGATGCTCATTTCGCAACCTCTGCCAAAGCATAAAGCGAACTTGTGCAATTTTAAGATTTTTATAAATGTATATATGAATAAAGTTTCTGTTACATACGGACCTTGTTTATGGGATATGTATATATTTACAAATAGGAAGCCATCGGTATTGTTTCTTATGATATAGGTACGTGTTTGTCCAATTTAGACTAGACTCAGTTTGTGGGTAATAAATAATATTAATGTTATGTTTTCAACTATCATATATAAAGTGTATTTTTCAATCATCAGCACTGAATTAATTTTGTATTTAACCAGTGAGTTTATGGTATTTTAAAATTTTAATTTTAAAGTAGGAAGGATTTATCCAGATAACGGTATATATTGTCGACCGTAAAACTGCAGGTACTATGCAGGAAAAGTACCGACTTGAGGTTTTTAATTAACTTTTCATTTTTAATGAAATTATTCACTTAATTGCCGAGGCAAGGCACTCGCTGATCGAGTAAATTACATTTTAATTAAAATGAAAAGTTCAGTCAACAGTTGCTGGGTCATATTAAAAAAAGGTTTCTTTAAAAAATATTGAAAAATACAAAGTTTTGGAATTTTGAACTATCGTTCTGTGCAATAAGCCATTGTCATAAAAAATGTTTAAAAATTGTTATTCTTATATTAAAACGATCGCATAAATACCAATAGAAATGAGAAAGATAGAAAAATTCAATTGGTATAAGTGTTGCGTTAAAAGAACTTTTACTGCTTTCACATGCAACAAAGTTTTCAAAAGACTTTGAACTAGTTATTTTTTGCAACGATATTCACCTTGCATGTATCTATATAGTATACACAGCTGAGCCTAGTTCAGAAGTTTCCAACTCTCACCCTTAATACGCCTAAACACCTCGAGCTGCTGCATGTATTTATACTTACATTGGAGTCTCTTTTTTCTACGTGAGACTCAGCGAAAATATATACAGACAGCCAAAGCTTTTTATACATCTCTTGTATTATTAATGATATTGTATATTTTTTAGAGTTTCTCCGATGTATCTTAAAAATCAATAATATGTTGCGAAATATAAAACTATTGATTTTCTTTTGTATAAATAATTTGAAATACCATTTATTAAAAAAGTCCTACAGTATACACAAAAAAGGCATTATATATAACTATAGTACTTTAAACTATTCCGAACTAATCATGAATGAATTTTCAGAAACCATTGTAAGTGCTTTAGTTCCATATTTTCTTTTTCTCCGGCAACGGTTTTTTCACCTTTTTTTCATCGAGAGGAAAGCTTGTGTACATAATAAGAGAACCCAAGATTCTCTTCAAGAGGGAACCTCATGAATTTTTCAAACACAGGGTACATTATGGTAATATTTGGTTTTGCAATTTTGCAAATATCAATGATGTTATCCCCAAATATTCCCCATCAATCCAAGCATAACTTGAGCTGCCCCCAGAAAAGTTTTCAAAGCAACTTTGCCATTATAATCCATGATAACAGCGTTAACACCCAACAAACTTCAACCAGAAGCAAATCTGCGCGTGTGTGTTAATTTTCCACTAAAACTTTCATTAATATACCGAAAATCCAGTCATCGAAAAGACATACACACGCATAATCCCATATGCGATAAAACCGCTAATCGCTCGGTCTGAAAAGCTCGTAAACTCCGATAAACCGATTTATAGTCCTCTGTTCCCGAGACTGTCGCGCAATCTTGCGGCCGACACTTTGTCAGATATGTCAAATTTTCCCACTTTAAACCCTTGGCTTTATATTCACATTGACGCCCGCGCTGCGATATGTTATACACTCGATATATCGACGCACGACAGCTATTTTCTTACCGCCTGTCAATTGCACGGGTGTCGGTGGTCTCTTATATCTGCTCGAGCTATTTACACGACAAACCGAAATTCGACAGCGGGAGTGAATTGTTCAGCTTATACTGGCTTGTGGAAAGTTTGGATTTTGTTTGCGTTGCTGAGAGTGGACTGTCGAGTCGCATTAATGAATGATGATGGCACGATGGCAAAGTTGAACGTTCACGTGTTGTGATTTTTAGTTTGATGATTCGCTCTGAATTGATATGATGGAGTATGATGGATTTGTCAATTTTATTTTGAAGTTAATATAAAAACTTTTTATTTAACGTATGTACTAATTTAGAGCAACTCAATCATCAAGTCTTTCACAAAGAAAAGTTTGAAATATTTGTGGCGAAAGGTTTCGTGGAGTAGGCGTTTCAGAAATTATACAAGTTTCTTTTATTTATTTTGTAAGCTCGCCTCAAAGCGAAGAGTTATATTCCAGTTAATATAGGAATGCAGGGTTTCAGATGTTTCTTACGTAATAAACTGGAAGTTTATATCGACCAATTAGTTTTTGCAACTTTTATTGATACATCATATATTAGTCACATGGGTAAATTGTACTGTACATCAGTTGGATATAATTTTTGTAGTTAAAATATGAAACAATAATACATAGTATATGATAAATTTTAGACTGATGTTACATATAGACACCAGTAGGTAGCGTTTTATTTAAAACAGCTATGCTAAAGCAATCACCTACAAGTGTGTTTAGGACCACCTTATAAAAGTGAAGAAAGTATTTGATAACATTCCTGGGTCTGCCAATGTCTGACGAAGGTTATTCGCCTTTCTCATTTCGATACGAACGAAGCATTAAAATTTCACGATGTAATATCAAAAGTACAATATTAATGTAACTGAGGGGGTAAAATTTATGCCGATGCACAGACCTGCAAGAAACTACGAAGTGAGACCACGCAAGGTTTTCTCACAAACACGGCTATAGAAGTCAGTCGAGGAAGAGTTTGTTTAGAATAAATAGAACATTGGAGACAAATGAGTAAATTAGATTGCTCGGCAGATATTAAAAAAAAGCGTTGCCTCGCGAACTAACAGGAAGAAAAATAGCAAATTCTTCAAGATAATAATCTCTGTGTATACCATTCATCATAATGTAATTAATGCAATCTATTATCGAACAGAAGAAAAAGAACGACAATTAAGAAAACTAAAATCAATACATCCCATTCTGAAAACAAATTCAACGAAATAACGACAGGAGGATCTATACGGGACAATAAACCAAACGAGCAGGAAAAAACAAATCAGGCGCAGTGCGCAAGAAGAGTCAACGGAAGGGCTGAAGAGACTCCGTGTCGCCGACGTCAGCTCTAAATCCAAGCATCAGTCGCGCTCGAAAGAGTCCGAAAGCTCGTCTCGCTTCACCGGACCTCTCGATAGCTGCTGCTGCTGCTGCTGCTTTCTCGGTACTTAGCGAATCGTGCCGAGCAAATTGCTATGCCAGGAATGGATAGCTGTATAGCCTCGAAAAAAAAGAGGAAGAAGAAGCAGAAGAAGCGACGCCCGAGAAACTCGCCCCTAACGAGCAGTAGTGACGCAAATCGCAGGTCGCGCCGAGGCTGCATTTAAACGCTGTAAAACTCGAGTCCGTGCCTTTCACGAAAAAAAAGCGCGGCCCTCCCTTCCATTCCCTCCTACCCCTCCTGCGATTTCTATGCGGCCGGCTGGCTCTTTATCTTCTTTGCTCTTGATCTCTCTCTCTCTTTCTCTCTGGAGCAAGGTCGTAGCTGGGCAGCAGCGCGAATCATTCGGCAAATGAATTTTTCAGCAATTTTCTCTCGACTTTCTTTCGCTCTACTACATTATTCGCTGGGCTCTGCATTAATTTCGAATTTGTTTCCCATTTGCGGCAACTGATGGAGTCTGGCTCGTTAATTATTCAGCTACGTGCGAGATTGAATTCGTCTGTGGGTTATTGTTTATCGCGTGTGCTGGAAAATGAAGAAATGAACTTTTTTATTTTTTGCGGAGCCAGTATGTGCAGTTTGGAGTAGAAGCATTGGTAATTTTCAAGGCAATCGAGTAAATGAGAGTGATAATGTTGCTTTGAAATGCAAAATTATTCTCTCCAATGCTCTCGCGTTGTCGAACATTTGATTGATATCGATTTTTATCTACTTTTTTCGAGAGTCTCTGCCGCATTAAATCGATTACATTTGGGTATTGGAGCTTCGCGTTCGCAATTAGCGATTCAAATGACCTTTTGGATCAAATTTGCGCTTATACAAAGTACGAAGCTTATATACTATTACAATGAGCCGTATATGTGTTTGAGAAAAATTGCGTTTACCGGGAAAACCGAAAGAGACTTGAAAATTGGACTAATTTCCGAAATGAGAAGAGGTTTTTAAATTTCGACGAATAATTTCAATTTGCTTTTCCAACTCTAATTTGAATAAAACCCGTCATTTGAGTAATAAATCTCAAAATGATGTACACTTGAAGACACTTAACATAAATCTCGAAGGTGACACATGCTGTAACGGTAACCTTCTAATTTTATCTCATATAAATCACTTAATAATAACTCATTTTCGATCCCTTGCATACAGTCAGTTTTATAACTTTATAATCACTTTCGTAAATGGAGTGGAATCATATCATCACATTAATTTTAATATTACGTAAATCAACGTTTTAAGCTACGTTGAGGTTTTATAAATCAGATTGTGAATTATTGAATCCAATTATTTTTCAGTGATTTAACTGCCGATTTACTCTGACGAAAAACAAATTAAAATTCTAACCGAATAATTGTTATTCGTTTAAGAATCTATATACAATGCAGTATATGTCGTTAATCCCGAGCAACGAGCAGTAAATCTCTATTGTTCGAAATAACCGATACAGAAATCATCGCTTAAGCTCTGATTATAAAATACACCTCTATTATTGTTCATATAAGGATTCCTTTCAGTTATCGCGTCATAATAACAAACGAGTATAATCATTACGAAATTTAATTTTACGAAAATTCTCCAATCAGCTAATTAATTACAAACGTATACAGAACTCTCAAATACACGAAGCCGTTTAGCAAGGAAACATCAATACAAACTATAAACCCGGAGCTATGCAGTTATACACCAGTACACAGCGAATGCGCAGTAATATGATTAAGTTAATTACTTCTCTAAGTATATATCTAGCGTTGCCGGTAGGACTGTTTGCTAAATTTTCTGGGTAAACAATACAGCGAAGCTTTTGAAAGGCGGGCTTTTTAATGAAGTATTTAATCTAGCCTCCTTTCAGAAACTTCGCAGCAGCGCGCTCCTCTTTTTGATTTATATTTTTTCAGCGCAGTAAAAGCGTCGGCTGAATGGACCCTCTCGAGAAAAAGTTGGCCGGCCAACTCGGGCGAACTGAATTTTCGCTGGCTCCTTGATAAATATGAAGGATCTCGAGAAATCGGGATTGCTTGCGTAATACAGCCCATTCGTGGGCACGGGGAAGCCACTTTGCTGTGCCAAGAGGAGAAGAAATTTAGATTCGAAAGTTTCGGAGGGAGAGAGGACGTTGCACTATTGTGGCAGTGAATAGCCACGAATTTTCGTTCGATCGATGCTGAAGAACAACTATTGAAAAGGGAAATGGCGAATCACCCTACGATGCTTTAAATTTATCGATAACGACGCATACAGCGGTTTTTTTATCGCGTTAGTTGCACTTGAAATAATGAGTTCTCATTGAATTTGGTTTTAAAAATACGTGAAATCTTATGTGAAACTAATCGATAAAAATTGTGTATGACAGAAATTTCATACAAATTATTAGTAAAAATAATTATATATTGTTATACTAATTAATTATCTACAAGTGTATTATTGCTTAAGAATCCATATGGATACTTGAAGAAATTGTTTGATAACATGATCTGCCAATGGCAAAGGACGAAAAGAGTGACAACCGTCTATCTAAAGAATCCAAAGGCTATACGCTTTTATTTGAATGGACTCAGAAGGCACAAGTTTCTCATCAAACAGACATATCAGAGTTATAGCCATGAAGGCATTCGATCATTGGACTAAAAAAACCTCGATAACTTTATCCTAAAAATAGGAAGATCGAGCCCGCAAGGAAGAAGAAAGGTTAGCCTCAAACAATTAATCATTGATGCTTAGATGAGAAAAAGTAAGAAGAAAGAAACGTTGTACATACTAAGTTAATACTGTTCTATAAAAACTTTTATCCAAACGCCAAAAACTAAAAATTTGGATTTTACAAAAAAATCTGTATAAAAATTGTACATCCCCTGATAGAAATGAACCTAAGAACGGTCAGTTACTAGGTAGAAACTAGGTTGAAACCTAAGAACTGGCTAGGTACTAGCCAGTCCTTAGGTTCATTTGTACCAGGGTCATTTTTATACATATAACTTGTATACAATTTTTAGAAATCAATATTTTATGTGGACATTTCAAAAAATTTTGTCACTTTAAAAAAATGAATACAATCTTATGTTAAGTACGTAATGATCTTGCAAATATATTATGTTGAAAGTACAAAAAGATGATACACACCTGAATGATGAGATGGACCCAAAAAAAGAGATATATATATATATTTTGAAAAATAATTGTAAAAAGAATCGATATCACGTACAAAAAGTGCATTTGAAAAGTGTTCATTCATCGTGCAGTGTATGCAAAGTGTTCAATGTGTTTACCCTATCTACAGAAGCCGCAAATGAAATAACAGAGCGCGGTTCGCGACGTCGGACGCTTCTTGTCGGAGAGTTTCCACAATTACGAAGCGGCTTCAAAGTAAATACAAACAGAAGTGTATCGTCGAACGTCTTAATCGCCAAACGCATTATATATCTGGATCAACTCAATCCGAGAAATTGTTCAAATGTCGTCAAAGAGCAAAAACAAGCACCAGTAATTTCTAAATTGATTAAAAGCGAGAAATAATAATCAACCCGTTGGATTGGAGTAATTAAAGGAAAAGGCGAATCAGCAGCAACACGGTAAGCCGAAAGTAATTTAATCAGGCGTAACGATAAGTTATTTAGCTACCCGCATTTACGAAACTCATCAAGTACACGCCACACGAAACAAATTCTATGTACTCTCCGACAAATCGTCATCGTCTCTTCTGGAACAAGCAGATCGTTCGTGAAAATCAGAATAAAAAGCAGACGTGCAGTTGTCTCGCGAGATCGTAAATAATCCGCGGCGTTTTTTCTCTTCAACGATGAGTAGCTGCAACAAACTCGAAGTGTGATGTGACGTTTACACAATCCATCGTCGCGCGTATGCATTTTTAATTTTAAGGGGGTCTCAATGTCAATTCAAATCCGGATTTCGCGCCACATAATAGCAGACAACCAAAGTAACTGATATGCTTATAACAAACAATAAAAACAAAATTATGAAAAACTAGGACATCACTGCCCTCCGTTATGTAATTATCTACCATTTTACAAAATCATATAATTCGAATGCCATTCAGCGAGATATTTATTTATAAGTGTCAAACTTTGTAAAATGATAGATAATTACATAACAGTCTGTTGTTGCTTTTATTGTTTGTTTCAAGCAAATTATTTACTTTTGTCGTCTGGTATTTTGTGGCGCGAAATCTGTATTTGAATTGACTTTGAGACCCCCTTAAATACGTGCAATTAAATAGCGAGCCTTGAAACGATCCCTAAAATATATACTTATTCCAAGATAGCAGTAGCGGGTGACATAAAACGAAAGTCCGCCTTTGGAAGCTCCATAAAAAGAAAACAATCAAATTAAAAGCGCTCGATCTCGCATAAATGTGCCTCATGCAACGACGTGCTTCGCGGGAAATCAATTCCGTCGTTATTCTCTCTCTGCGCGATTTCGGCTCGGTAAGCAGAAGAAGAAGCCAGATGTGCGTCGGTGAGTCGTCGGTTGCGGAGCTAAAGGCGCGCAGAGATCGGCAGAGTTTTACGAGCGCGTGGAAAGGATGCTCCTGACTTTTTTACGACGGGACCGAGCGCGTGAACGATGCCGGCAAAAATCTTATATATACGCGATGCTGTGGTTATATAGGCTGAAACGACGGTATGGGGTTGTCTGAGGGACAAAGCTTTTGTGCCTCTGAAAGGGGCTGCGGAAATGAATGTCGCATTTTCGTAATTGAGTGTGATTTTATTTGGAAGAATTATAATCGGTTTTGACTTTTTTTTTGTTAAATAATAAGTTTGTTTTAGAAAAATAGATATAAGCTATAACGAAACAAGCAAATACACTATGCGGGGAGGTATATAGATCGAGGGGATGGGAATGAAGAAAGGGACGACGCGAGCGAGGGTGGAGTTGCTACGCCCGCGAAATCGGCTACCATAGAATGATCGGCTATTCGAGCGTGAACGAGAGATAGGTGCGTTGTGTATATATATACACGTGTGCACCGCGAAACTCGAATTTGCGGATTGCGTCGAGGGGAAATGAAACGGCGTTGCTTATATTTTTGCTCAGAAGTATAGTGATTTAGGACTGATCTGATTTTGCAAATGTATTAGTTTGTTACAGAGAAAATGTCTTTGTCTGACTCTACAGCACCTCGATGCAGTTTTATATAGACTAACCTCGCGACGATCGGGAGTATCTATATATAAGGAAGAATAAAGCGATAGACCATTTGTACGTTTCAATGGCCGCGCGCGCTCTTCGCGTCAAATGCATTGGTCCTCTCTTACATTATTACATATATCACCTAAGAATCCATACATTTCTTTCTTTCTTTTCGATCGGACGAACTGCGCAGCGACTTTTTCAGTTCGTTCTCTGTTCTGCATCGATCGGATATTTCGCCTGTGCTTTATAGTGTCTCCTGTACATTTATACTACTCGGGGGTGTGTTACTGCTGATTAATTGGCGGCTATTTATCGTGTCATGATCAGTGTAGTGTTGTGTGTTGGAGGAGATTGACTATTAGGATGATCAGATCTCTTTGTGTGTGTGTATAGATGTGATTTCGGTCGAAATAAACTTTATATAGAATATGAGAGAACTGGTGTGCGTTTGAGGATATATTCGATGCTTCTGACGTCAATGTTCGTTATCGAATGTTTTAAGTGGTTATCGACATGTTAGTATTGCCGATATGTTGTTTATTAATTACGTACTAATTGGCGAGCAATATATTGCAGTGACGGTGTGATTAATGCTTATACGAAAATATTATTGAAAGATCATGCTTGCGTCTGGCGCATTACCGCGCGATATGCTTTTCTACGTCATCGTGTAAAACTGCACATTCGTTTGTTGACCTTTTGCGTATACTATTCGCAAACTATTTTTCGACAAAAAAAAATATTAACATACACTCTTCATATTCAGTATATATAAGCAGCAGTTGTGTATATAGATATGATACACGAGAACCAACAAAATAAGCCATACTGTGCGTCTCAGTCCAGTAAGTTTATTCCCCCATCACACAGAGCAGACACCCATAACTCACAATACACTGCACTGCAGAATAGATATAGGTATATACTCTTCCAGGTCGTCGACGTAGAGTAAAGACGGCGATTAGTCTCTCCCACCAGTTCCCTTTGTCCAAAACACAGAAAGACTCGAGGACACAGCGTCGATTGAATTATCGGCTCTGACAGACGTCGCGTGTGATTTCGATTTATTTTTTTCTCTCTACCGGGATCACTGCGCGCGTCGCGCGGAAATGCATTATTCAGAAGGCGCCTGAAAAATGACGCCATGTGTATTATCAAAAGGTGTTACGTCCGCAGGGGATCGTTAACGATGCCTGCGGCTTAGGAGACTAATTGAAGAGGGAGTGATGATTATTTACTTGGTGTTGTATATACTTAATAAGGGTCATGTTTATTTTACATACTTTGTGTTCGACAATTACCTGGAAAGGAAAGGTGGACATATATGTATAATTGTTTAACGCGGGCTTGAAGACCTTTTTACAATATTAACAATACAATAGGTACATCAGATGAATATATTAACTTAAAATTATAAATTATAGGTATATTGTATAAAATTCCCTTCCCTAATAGTTATACGAAGAGAAGATTCCACATTTATTTTCGACCAAAGCAAATCAGTTTCAGTTATTGCGATATATCCAACCTTGAAATGATTTTTCAACCTTTACCTCGCAGACATAATCCACGCGTTCACGTAACACCTTTACACACCTAAACAATAAAGATCAACCTCATTATCATGACACCACTATGTACATATCTCACAAGAATAATAAACAAGCGTCTCAACAAAAAGCCAATCGCCACGAAAAAACTTGCTCAACACGAAAAAAAATCGCGTAGCGCGCAATATATCGATTGAATACAACAGCAAATAAACATCAAACGCCGCCACCGCGTAGTACGCAACATATACAACGAGCGCATCAAAAAAGAAAAACAAGGCAAATATAGAATTTTGCAGTCGCAGTATAGCCGATGACGTTTGCGACGTGTCTGCGAAATTCGCGCGAATCCGTGACGCGAGCGATATGTGTGTCGCGAACATCAGGCGATGTCTGCTATATAGCTTTGATGCCGGGAATATTAAGTGCGCGGAGACGGAGATTATTGCGGTCGAAAGAGAGAACGCGATGCTGATGTGAGCGAGTAGAGAGTTTTCTAAGATTAGAGACGGCTTCGTATATACGAGGTTGCATATGACTATTAATTGTGAGATATTATGGCATACTTGAAATATAACAATAGAACGTAGTGTAATTATTTATGCAACGATAATTTGGAATAACCTTGAGCTTCTTTCTTGACGATCTCGCGACGATTTTATTCAAAACTTCGGCGATTATCTTCAATTATATATGGGATGAATTAAATGCTTACATTCAAATCACGCGCGCAAAACAAACATTTCGTATTCAAATATATTAAGAGCGCAATAATAACTACGCACGACATCATTATCATTGAAGTAGTACACAATGCGCAGTTCCGAACGAGAAAAATAAAGCTGCCTTATATACTGTAATCGCTTCTATATAATTACAGCTCTCCCCCGTGGAAACACAGTAAATAAACCTATTAGACACGCGCGGCGTCGCGATGCATATCTCATAAAAGCTTGCAAAAACAAATTATATCCTACTCTCCGGCGTATATAGTTTTTTGTTTTTAAATTGCCGATACTCAAACGGATTCTGCACGTCCGCGTCAGTATAGCCGAATTTTGAGCGAGTGACTGACTGTACATAATAAAGAGCTTTCAAAACAATAACACACACTTTGCGAGCTTCCTGAATAAGAAGATGGATATAATGCGCGCTAAGTTTGACGCGCGGGAATTTTGAATGCTTGCCTTCTCGTGACAATTGACTTTGAGTATTTAACTTTCATAACTTCCTGTATATAACGGCATTGTTATATATTTCTGAAACATTATGTCAGGTCTCCTCACTAATATAGTTTAGAAAATCCAAGCGGAAATCGAGTTGGCATCGATCGATATATTTTCAGCTCAATTATAAAGCATCGTATCTATAATCACATGTTTACACCTCACGCTAGTCTCACTTATGTTTAAAAAAAAACATACGACTGGCGCCACACACGGCTGACACAACTCCCAATACACTTGCATCAACGGCATAGATTCCTCCGGCAAACATGCAATTATAGAATATCGCGCGATTATTATTAACGGTCTACGATACCATTATAATTCATCGGATAAGTCACCCACGCGATGTTTACTCGATCGTAATTTCGCGCGAAAATGACTCGCTCGCGCTTAAGGAGAATGAACTGAACGCCTGCACGATCGCTCCTTATCTCGAGAGCGAGGTGTGCTTTTCTACGAAAAGACTACTGCGATAGGAGATTAGAGCGGGAAACATTCCTGCGCCCAGGTTTTATAATCGTCTCTGGCAGTCGTCGTTGCAAAAAGATGCATTTTGGAGCGCTCCTAGATTTATACCGGTATCGAGGAATTCCCAATAGCGCGACTTTTAAAACGACGATTACAGGTATACATTATATATGTAATGATCGAGGTTTTAGCCTCTTTTCTTTCGTCTGGAGAGACACACAGCTCCTGTCATGCGACGACTTTTATATATATATATATATTGTTATACCGGTATATACGTGTCGTGTGTTACATACTCTCTGATACAATAATGCGTCTATTGAGGAAAGTTGCGGCTGACCGGCTTATCAAGCCGCGTGACGGAAATTCGCGCGCCACAAGAACGCAACTGTAGGTATATTGCGAAATGCGTTGGTAGTCTACTGCAAGTCGGCGGTTAGCACAAGCTATCTTGTGAATGGGGCCGCAGTGGTCGAGTCTAACACACTCTAAGGGAATTCTTTGTTCCTTTTTTTCTACGATAAAACCTACTCTCATATGCACACGCATAAATCAGATTCTAAAATAATCGTAAAAAAATGTCCGTATAATATTCTAATCCCCCAATGCAAAGCAAACTATATAATACAAAGCTGCATCAGCGTCGTCGATAAATTGGCCTTTGTAGAATAACAAGAAAACTCGTCCCTTCCCCTCGATCGAGTGTGTGGAGGCTAGAATAAGCAGCATCGTATATGCTACCTATAACACAATAATCCCAACAGTCCACTTCAATAAATCCACACATACACACATGTATATATACAGCGGCGACACACGCACGCAGTCGCGCAGAAATGACATAATACAAATCCTTCGTGACATCGACCTCTCTTCCCCTGCAGCGTATATCCCCGCGAATATATAGAGATGCAACAGTATACCTATAATAAATGCCGCCACGGGACGAAAATTACACGATTTACGATTCGCGCGTGCGCGTTGCATATATATATATACATACAAGCATCGCAGCCATGCGTAAACCGTAGCTATATACGCGCTCGTTCGATTCGAGATACTAATTGATTTTTCGACGACGAAAAGGAAGGGGACAATTAAGCGTGACGCCCCGCTGCGAGCGGTGCATGACGCCCCTGTGCGTGTGTGCATTATATCTATAGAGAGGCTTTTTTTTTTTTTTTTTTGGATAGCCCAACCGATGTGTGTCCGGCACGACTATATGACGCTCTTATCCAACGGACGATCGACGCTTTGTTAAAGCGTT
Source organism: Cecidostiba fungosa (assembly GCA_900474305.1). Taxonomy (NCBI): domain Eukaryota; kingdom Metazoa; phylum Arthropoda; class Insecta; order Hymenoptera; family Pteromalidae; genus Cecidostiba; species Cecidostiba fungosa. The sequence goes on from UCOJ01000539.1 coordinate 47,997, forward strand.
TTACGAGCGCGGATTCCGTTGAGGAATTTTCGTCGTGTGATTCTTGAGTTTTCCTCTACTGTATAGTCGTCGTTGGTATAGGCCGAGAGTTGGAAAATCGATGTTATAAAGCGGCGACGAGAAGTTTCGTCGTTGGAAAAACAGCAAGTTTGTTATAGTTACGTTTAAACTTTGCCGATAAAATATACACTCTGTACCGAGGAAAGTTCGGTAAGTCAAGCTCGCACTGATGGAGTTTCGGCTTTCTTTTCTCTCTCCACACAGTGTCAACGAATAATTAGCGGAGCTTCGGAAAATCGGTTATCGAAAGTATATGTAGCAGATTTCGATCGTGTATAGCGATGTTTGGATATTCAAAAGCAGCCTGTTTTCCCAGCTGAAGTTATTCTCAAGTGGTACATATATACAATAGCTTCTCGACAAAATTCTACATGAGCCGTGGAATTTCACAGCCGAATTCCGTGAACAATATAATAGAAAAACCGAAAAATATAGTAGGCATAGTGTATTATGTATACAATGACGCGTCGACCGAGACGAATCTCGTTGCGGAGCCATCTGCCGCCCACGAAAAATAAGGTAACCGGAGACTGAAAGCAGTAGCGAGATCAAAGCTTACGATACCGATCTGGTGCAGTAGCCTGTTGTGGAGGCGGTAGGATGTCAACTGTGAGCAAATAGCTGCTCACTTATTATCAAGTGGACGATGAGTGTCGGGAGTTATTAGCATTATTGTTAGTGATAAGGGTTTGAATGTGTTCTTCATCTTTGGTCGGTTTCAATTTTGTCAAACTTTAATCAGAATTAGATGTAATATGGCACGTATGGAGCAAGAGATTGTCATTTTACTCCCCACTGATGATCGGTTGAGTTCTGGTCGAGCCTATTTCCTTGGAGACGTGGAACAATGTGTTCCATTAAATTTAGTGCAGTCGTGTGCATGCTTATAATGCTTTATTAATGCTGACTACAATGAATCAATATCAGTACCGATTTTGTATATCGATGAAAAAAAAAAAACTCATCCACCCCAGTGAAAACCCAAGCTCACAGCAGTATACAGCAGCTAAAAGCCATAAAGCCAGGCCTTAATTCCCCAACAATACCTAGCGCTCTCGCTTTCGTCGTGTGTCTGAAAAGTGGAAAGTACATCCCGCACTCGCGTATGAAGTGGCTCTTCCAGGTCACCCTATAGCACTCGGCCATATACCGCCGCCGCGGAAATTACACGCCGGGAATTGCGCAATTATCGCGTCGGGGGTATAACGATCAACGCCGCAAACCTTAAATGGCAAACTGAGCCGTGCGGAGGGTCGCCGCGTGCGCTACACACTTTCCAGCACACCCTTTTTGACGCGCGCGCTGCAGTCGGGAGTCTGTATACGACTGATGCTGAATATATACTTTTTTTATTCGATTTTCAAAATAACTTCTGTGTTATTTCCTTATGCGACAAGAACGTATAATACGTGTGTTGACTTTTATAATTCGCACAGGAATTTCGCGGAGAGAGACGACGAGACCTTGTGAATATAATACGACAGAGTCTATTAGTCTATAGAATCCTAAACTCAAGGTGCGAACCTTTCTCGACTTACTAATTACTACTGCACACCTAATGTATAATACCAAATAATTCAAAGGATATCCCCATCCAAAAAAGCCAATCAGTAATATACAAATCCTGCAGTCTCCTCGGCAACATGTTTTCGTTACGAGGCTATTAATATTAAAAGAACCGCAATAACGCGCTTACCGTTCAATCGTCCGATCTCTCGTACTCCCAGACACACATACACATCCATACACTCTCGCCGCGATCCAATTGGGCGCAATCAGCGGGCATTAAACGCTCGCGGCGCTATGTAGCTGCGATTTTTTTTTAAATTGCGATTTCTACGTCAGACCGTTAATGGACTACTGGTGGGCCCGTCGCGATTCGTACGTCATCATATCGTACGATCCTCCGATCTTGTGTTGGGGGGCGTCACCAATTGCTATATATGTATGGATGAGAATATCGAGAGAGGGAGAACTTCAAGGATCAAAGGAATGCAACAGCAGCATCACGTTGTTTTAGAGGCCGTAAAAATTAATTAACTCGGATGGCTGACGATGCAGCTGCGGGAGTCACGAGTGTGTTATATAGTTTTGGGTTGACTCTGTGTCTTGTAAGATTATGCCTTATGTAGTTGTCGTTGTCTGTCTGTATGTGGAGATTCTTGTGATGATGGCTCTATGTGTGACGAGCTGTGGGAATGGACCTGATGCAGTTTTTGTTTTGGAAATTCATGGATCGATGCTTATTTTTGTGAGTTTATAACCGGTTGAACTTTGAGCTATTGGTTTTATGGCTGTATGTGTCTTATTTTTATTAAATTTTATCGTATACATAAATACGGAATAAAGGGAATTCTTCGGATTTCAAACACGTCGAGACATTCATATTTCCCAAACGCATTGCTCAGCATCTCGCGAAGTTCAAAACAAAAAATATACGTCTTCTTCGTATGATTCACTCGCCATCGGATGTTCAGAAAGTCCAAGAAAAATGAAGTCATCGCATCGGATCATACGACCCTACCGATTCGAAAAAACACTTGAATATACAAAACAAAACCATCAATAAAACCAATCTCCGAAAATACATAAAGTTTCCACTTCGTAAAACATAACACCATTCATTAGCAGCAAACAAAGTCATAGTAATCATCGCGAGCTCGTTCGTCTCGCAAAAAGCCGAGAGTTATATATATATATACACACACTTGCAGCAAGTGTCTAACAGACCGACTCTAAAAATAAACGCAACTCTCTCGTCTCGTCTGACAATAGATTCGCGCAACATCAGACGAGACGCATCGCGTGAGATCCAACCAGAGAGTGTTTTTATTATAATACGCTACTCGCTTCTGCAGTGCAGTTCTATAGTCTCTCGCGCGAAGTGTATATCTAACGGTTTTCTCTCGATACGCCTTTGCATTCCATCCGATTTCCCCGGCACCGATGCTATTGATGCTCGATTTCCGCCGGCTTTTGCTTTTACAAGGGCTTTTCAGACGAGGACCACCAGTGCAAACAGGATCGAGAGCGCTATATAGTACGTCTTGGGTTTCAGACATTCTTTTCTATGTGATGCTGTCTTCATTTGTTTCTTTTTTTTTCACCTGATGGTCTAGTGTTTTTTCGAAGGAGTTCGGTTTCCGTTCGTGAGCTTTGTAAGAGCGACGAGGTAGAAAAATCATTTTCAAGTCGCCGACCATTCTTTATATCGGTGTGTGTTAAAGGGACGAGGTGCTTGACAGAGTTTGAGAAAAACGAGCGTTAAACTAGCTTTGAGTGATAGGACACTTTGTTCTCTGGTCGTTCAAACCCTTCGTTTTGTTTGGATTGTGGTATTGCTTATCGAACACGAGACTTCCTCTCTTTTTAAAATTATTAGTCTAATTTGTATAGGAGGAAATGATTGGTTGTCTGTGTAGTCGAATTGATTATCGACGCTTAATTTACATTAATTTACAATTCCGAAATTCTGTGGAATTGTAAAACTTGTTTTTATACTGATTAAACCAGTTTTACAATTTCAAAAATGGTTGAAATTGTAAAACTAGTTTTTACTGATTAAGAATTGTCTCTCTTGATATATATATATATATAATCTTAAGGTATAAACATTGAAAAGGAAACGTCTTCCTCGTTCCTATACATAGTAGTGTACACAGCCAATCTTTGATTTACAATACACAGTCATTCGCGGTGAATGACTTTTCCCGAAAAAAGCTCCCGCTCGCGATGAGTATAAATTTAAACAAACTCCTCCCGAGATATCTTTCTCTCTATTTTCTCTGCCTCTGGCGAGCGTCAAGAAAGCGTAATATACACTCGCTCTTCCGCATCACACTCAAATAGACGTGTGTGCATTCTCTTAGCTGCCAGAACATTATATGCATATATTACACCGCTTTCGAGTGTCTGTAAATTTCGAATTTTGAGGATTCATCGTCAAACAATCTTTCCACGCACTATAAAACTCGGGAACATAAGTGACCCGATGATTTTGGGTGGTATGTATTGTATATACCGTTTGCGCTGGAGTACCTATATATATAGTACTCGAGATGGTCGAGTGGTATAGTCGCAGGGGTTCGTTGTTGGACCGGACCGGCTGCAGAGGTGCTTCGAGCAAGTCGAAGATCAAGATAAGCGAGACATGCCTCTGTGGCACGGAAATAATATTTCTGGGGAAAAGGAGGCATTTTTTTTTATAATCGAGCGCACGTGTGTCACCGAACGCGTTGGAATCTCACTTTGGACTGAAAATTCGTTGATCTTAGAAAGAAAGAAAAAAAATCCAGATACGTACATTACACATAATACAAATGCAGCGCAAAACAGTGTCTCGGGGAGTAGGTAGCGTAAAAAGCGAGTAAAAGCAAGGGCCGAGTGAATGAAGAGCGAGAGAGAGAGAGAGTCGAGGGGGGAAAAGAAGCAAGAAAGAGGCCTGCGTGAAAAAAGGGAGAGAAGAAGGAGCCGCAACACAATTGAGTGTGTCGGAGGACCTGTAGGAGAGTCAGCGTAAAAAAAGAGCATAGAGCACAATGCCTCTTCTAGTTCGCCGCCAGAGCCATTCTTCCTATATACTAGTCCTACAATTAATTTCGACGAGGTGCGGAGAGAGAGAGAGCGAGGGAGCGATGTATTATAGATGTGTGTGTATATATGCTGTTTGTTGTCAAATTTCTTTAAATTTTATAAGGAATTGGTGGTGGACGATGCATCGTGTACTTTGTACAGTAAGAATCCGAATGCGAGAGATTTTAAGTGTATAATAAAGGTCGTTCACTGTATTATACAAAACGATTTGATAAATTGTATATTCAGATAATCCTTATCCCCAGAAGTCCTCGTTTGACCCACAATAATAAAAACCGAAAAAATTTGCAATAACAAAAGAAGATCAAGCATCTACTCCAGGAGAAAGAAATTCAACTCGGTATATATACAAAAATGTATAAAGAAGTCGCTCGTTCCAACTCTTTCTCCGTTCGCTCGCGGCTCATTTGCTTCTTTTTTTTCGCTCTCTGCTGTCCCTCTCTCCTTCTTATGCGCGCTCGGGAATCCTGGGTCGTCGAGCGCCTATAATCGACATCACGCCACTTTTCGCTTCGGTTCGCGCGAGTCCACGTGCGCCAATCAGCGAGTCGCGCCAGTATAGAGACGCCGAGAAACGCGACCTTAAAGTCGCTCTTTATATATACATCGCAGCCGTGCACACAGCCAGGTATAATTATATGCGTGTGTTATATACTTGTATATTATAATGGGAGGGCCGATTTTTCGTTCTTTTTTTTTGGCTTTTACGCACTTTCTATTATGTATGTGCGGAGGAAACACGAGTTTTTGAGGCTGAGCTTTCACTTTTTTTATCTGAGGGTGGGAAGGAAGTTTATTAAATCTGCCTGCCCTCGAACTTAGCATCCGTGACCTGAATCTTCGCGTGTATATATATAGCTAGGCGCGTGCTTAGGAGCCTCGATTAAATTTTTGCCTGTAAGTATATAGAATCTTGTGATGCGACTAACGGATGAATCGTTATCGCGAGACACGATCGCGAGAGCGCGTGAAATCGAGGTAAAACCGATAGCTATGGTAGATCTGTATTACAGAGCGAGAGAAGAAGAAAAGGGAGGCGAAAAATCGACCTTTGGCGGGTCGCCAGTCGCGCGATCGCTCCTCTCTCTTCCGGGGCTCGAAGCCAATGCTTCGTCCCGTATCTTGTCTCTGAGAGAGAGAGAGACTCGGTCTCTTGTAGCTCGCATAATTCATCGCAGCCCTAAGAGCAGTTGTGGGTCGCTTCGCAGAGCTTGTGGCGAAGAGGTGGAATTTTGGAAGCTTTCATCTTTGGCGGAGAAGATCGTTTTAATGATTTAGTCATCGTGAACAAGGAGCGAGTCATCAAAGTTTGAGTTATCAAAGCTCGCAATTCTTGGCCAAACGCGAAGAAGTGGGACAGTGGATTACACTTTCCTGCTGTTACTGACCAGACCTAACACGGGTCTATTTTAAACCAGCTCACAAATGAGTCTATTAAGCAGGTTATCGTTATACGCGAAAGTATAGCTCGTCCCAGGAAACACTTGGGAATTAATTTTTGCATCTTAAACATGGAATCTAAATCCGTGCTTAGCCATCATACACCGCAGCATAGTTATAGTTCCTCGAACTACGTGCAATTATAGTCTCCGACTCCATTTACATTTTCCGCCTCCGTGCAAGCACACACTTGCAAATTAGCAGGAAAAATAAAATCAAAATATATACGCACCGGATTTTCCGCCGTTTATATTTGAGTAAGTTTATTATTAGAAAGATTCGCCTAGTTTTTCGTTGCTTTCTTTGCGGATGAACCGGTCAGCGAGATCCGATGAATGGGGCCGTTGAGCTTGCGATGACGCCGAGCGAAAACTCTCTCGTAATAGCGCGAGGAAAAAGACACGTTATAGTCGCGGTTACGTGTATGTGGCGCGTGTATGCAAATTTTGAGTCGGCGCCGCTTCTTTAAAGCGAACGAGTGATACTGATGCGTTTTGGGGATAGTAGGAAGTATACCGCTGTTTTATTTTTTTGTTGTAATTCTGTTTATTGTAGAAAGTTGAGGAAATTAACCCGGTGATTGGGTTGGGTCTTTTGTAATATTGTATAATCACGAGGATTTTTACTGCACGTATGGCTTACGTATATACATAAGTGTCGAGCAGTGGGACTGCACGCTATTTTTACGCTATTTTTACGAGGCGTTGCAAATCAGCGGTAATTTAAAAACATTAACTCTCAACTGACGACTGGTTACATAGTGTACAACTTTGCGTAGCTTATAGTACATGGCTACTGCGTGAGAATATTTAAAATATTATCGCGTAATAATACAAGTATATTATTTCAATAAATCCATTGCAAATCAACAAGCCCGACAATGCATCTAATCACTATATCGGCGCTAAACTCCAATAATAATCATTGAAAAATCACCTCCAGAAACGGCTATACGTGTCGCATTGAAGCATTAGCATACATTTGATTCTCTCACCCGCGGCTCGTTACGCCGAAACGGTTTCGCGCTCCACTGTCGATGAATAATCAATCAATTTGCACATTCATTTCCCACGTCAGCCGCTGTCTCTCTCTCTCTCTCTCTTTCTCTCTACTCCCTCGCGATCGGCCGCAGAGTCGCGTCTCATCATTCCCACGGATTCCTTCTCGAAAGATCCCTCGATGCATATTATATATTATACACTCCAGGGCTGATGCTGCCGCTGCCAATCGAAGACGATGAACCGTCAGGGAGAATATTCCCCGTCACTGCAGCGGCGCTGGCTTTTGTATATAGGAGAATACAATTTGCGGCAATGTATATATAGAGAGACAGAGTTCATGGAAATATATGGTGTGATTTTGGACGGCCAACCGGATTTCGAGTGTATATTATAATACGAGCCTGCGAGGAAAATCATTTGGCGCACGAAGGAGAGCTGATGTGCAGCTTTTACCGGGAATTTCATATTTTTTCTGCGTTCTTTCAAGGCCAGAGTGTATATAACGATTCATTGTTCGCAATTATATTAGTATATATATACATACGCGCGCATAGTACAAATACATCGTGCGAAAATATTTCGTAATGTTATAATATGCCGACTACGTATTCCAGAACAAAACGACTGTATATATACGACGATGAGACACACGTGTTGTAGGTATATACCGATGTCACGCCATTCATGTTTTTTTTTTTTATAAGTACATTACACTCACCTTCCCGTTTTTCCTTACTCATCGCGCTCGTACGAGGTGTCGTATATATACATCGTATACACAACAACACTCGATCGCGTAACGATTATTGAAGTAAAAATGCCGCCGTATCGACTTTGATACTATACAAGAATCATTAAGAAAAAGAGCTGACTGCGTATAATAAAATTTATATATCTACACAATAATCCCCCGCTGTAAAAACTAATCTCCCACGTGTATCGAGACATGTGTACATGTTTTTGCCCAGCGGCGATAACGCCGAGAATTCAATCCAACCCCATTCTATAACTACGCGATTTACCCTCCATTTCCCCATATCGTAAATTCGCATTATCGGTATTACAGCTTCGAGGGTCTGTCGCTCTCGTTTATGTGTATATATGTATATATAGAGAGAGAGAGACAAGTCACGCGTGAGCAGCGGCGAGAGATCGTACGATTGTCGCGCGACGTATCCTGCGTAACGCGCGCGCGAACGAGAGAGTTGGCCGGGACTGCGAGAGAGCTGCATAGTTGCTTCGGATGCCAGGGCGCCTTGAACCCGCCTTCTGAGGCTGATGCTGCGCTTCTAAAGTCGATCGCGCCAGCAACAGAGCGCGGGAATGCGAGAAAGTTCGAGAGCTCTCATGCGTGTGTATTATATTATTACTTGATGAATTGTCTTTCGTTACGATGGGAGTTCAATGACGCGATTTTTTTTTTGACGATTTATTTGCCTTACCGATCGTAATAGAACATTTGTTCATCGATAAGAAGTGTGCAAGACGAGGCGTTGATTGAAGATCTATCCTTAGCACGTGTAAGTCAAGCTTCGCATGTGTCTTTGGACATTACTTAATTGTTGTCCGGTTGATCGGGGGAAGAAGGTGGGATTGACGATTGCTCAATGTTAACCGATCGTTTGGCCTGCGTGGGATATACATTTTTCTAAGTTGTAGATTTGCATATATTGAACTGCTGCTACTGTAGTCTGTATTATAATATACCGATCGATAAGTGATCGATAGATCGGTATTATTAATATACTCCGTCTATTTGTGTCGTTTGTAAAAACGTACTTGTCGCAAGTCATGTGGTATACGAGACACAGAGTAGAGTTTATACGTATTAGGTAATATCTCTGCACTCATACCGGTAAAATTATCGCGAACGGTTTCACCGTGATTCACGATCGTGCGATTTTTATTGCAAGCCACTTACAAATAATTCCGTTATCGTCAATTAGTAAATACAAGTCGTACGATCCACTGAAAATTCCCGCCTTTCCTTCTGCATCTCGATCACGTTCAATTTTATCATTCCTTCGCGTAGGTATGTTGTAACAATTCCGTCATTTTAATAAAATTACAATTGATTTATATTTGATGAAAAATCAACATTATAATCGCAAATTCCAGCGTAGACTTTGACTTTCCCGATTTCCGGAGGGCATCGGAAAAAACAACACGCGACGACGATTACGTTGTTCTTTTCCCGTTACAAGCAAGATTTCGTAAATTTAACTACTTTGTGACGCTCTCACCGTCAAGTGGTCTCATATGCTACCACTTTACGTCAGCCGGCGGAGCCTCGTCACTTCATCGAAAGAGGAGAATTTTAAAATACGAACGATTATTATCATTCAAGGCGATTCCGTATACAGTCGGATACAATATGCGCAGGAGAACAAGGAGGAGAGAAAATCTCGGCGAAAACCGGACGCAGCCGGAAACTCTTTTTACACTGATATGCAAGGTGAGGGAGCACTCATCAACCTGACTTGCGATCGCAGCGCAAGGCTATATGGACAACCGAATACTAACAAGTGTACAAGAAAAAGTCGCGAGATCAGCTCCGCTCACTTCGCCGATACACATATAACAACAATGACAACCCTATCTTCGCCTCATCAAACCTTTTTATACAGACAGAAAAGCTTAACGATCTCTCCGCGACGGTCGACCTTGAGAGACCGATCAGCCGATATTTTTCACAGCATCCGACGATCCTAGATCCAGATCAAGACTCTCTCGACTGCGTCACACATACACGCGTTACGTATATACATCACGAGCATCAGAAAAGAGGGAGAGAGAGAGAGAGAGAGGTTTTGCGCTAAAATTGGCGAATCCCCATTGGGTTCCGCGGGCTCGTCTCGGCTCACGCGATCCGCGCGTACGTCGAGAGGGGGCTCGTCCCTGCAACAGCACAGCACAGCATGTGGATGTACACTGGGGAGTAGTGGGGGCGAGCGAGCGCGCGCCTCGCCAGCAGCCTCATAGTCGGGGCCGAAAAACCGAGACGCCAAGTCCGCCGGGCACCAAACGCACCGACGACGCCGAAGCGGTACGATCGCGCGCTCCGATCTTTTTCTCTATATACTGTCTTTCGCAGAATAAGACTCGTAGCGTACATAATTATATACTCGATAAATAAGTAGTGAAAGCCGCGCGTTGCCAGTGTCGCGAATAACTGAACGTTTTTTTTTCAAGAATATACGTATAATATTATACATTCTGAATGGGTGTCAGGAGAGAATCGGTATGGTGTGGTACCGGTGCGGTCCTGCTGGCGGTTATGCTGCTGATGGGATCGGGATTTACCGGAGCTCAGCCTGCCAAAACCGGCGAGCTGCCGGCTTACTCGATGATCAAGTCGCTGCCGGACGGTGAGATTCAGAGGATCGTCAGGTGGAACGGGATCTGCGCCAGGGAGGTCGCCGTTGATTGGGGGTGAGTTATTTTTTACGATCGGTATCATGTATACTATAGCTTTACTTATTATATACGCGACAGTTTTGTTGAATATATTTGCTGGTTGGTGTACAAAGGATTTTAATATCGTTTTAATAGTATAAAGTTTATTATGAATGGAGCCTTACACACCGAACACGTGGTTATTCGCGTCGAGTCACATCGCGCTCATTTGGCATTCTAATGCGATCGTCTGCTGCAGAATAATCGAAACAAAACGACAGCTGATTTATAAATAGAAAACTGACAGAAAATTTCCGATCCGGTTTTCGAACCAGCTTTTATGCATCAGACGTTTCTTCTCCCTCGATTTTCAGTACTATTGCAGTCGATTTTATTTGTACACAAAGCATCTGTTATAAAACTGCCGAGTAAGCATTTTGCAAAATTTATTTAGCAACGCAGGTAAAATTCAAGTATATTAAATCTAATAAAACATCACCGAAGAAACTTACGTCAACAAATCAAATCGCAGTAACAAGCAAGAAGAAAAGTTCGCGTATCAGTGAAAGTTCAATCCTCATAACACGCGGGAATCGTTTTAACGAATCGCGATTTGAAGGTCCGAGTGCCGTGACCTCCGCGCGATAAATGGATGCTACACTGATATATACTGGAGCAGACGCTGCGTCTGTCGTCGCGGAATTTATCAGCTTCGATTGTGCATTATCGGTAATCGAGAGACGAATGGCTTTTTCAAGCCTCCTCGTAATACAAGCGTCGCAGATTTTGACGACTCGATTATTACAGCGCGTCTGCAAAAAATTGTTATTTAACCGATAGCTCCAGAAAATACGCAGATATTTTTTACGAATTCGATAAACTCCGTTTTATGCTGCATCAATTTTCAAGCGCGATCCAAGTCGTCTTAAAAGACTGAAACAATTCGAATACGCGTTAATACGTAATATACATCCCTAACGAAACAATTCGCGCGTTCGAGATCCTCAATTCAAACAATCGCACTTCTCAGCCAGCAATAAGTCCAAAGCAAACAGTAGCGCTTAACACCCGTGAAATCCCTGATGACACATACCGGCCCCTTCACTAGCAGCTTATTCACCCTGGGTTCGAGTAGTTTTCGCAGTTGCGGGATTTAAAGCTGCGCGCAAAAAAAAAGAACTCGTCGCCAAGCGGGTGATCTATCGGCAGGCGCTACTTACTCTGTTTTAAGCCGAAAAGCATCGAGTTAAGTATACAAGAGCACTGCGGGGGAGTCAGATTAGAGTCCTGGCTCCGGTTCTCTTTCCTTCTGACGGTGGCCGCGGTCGTCGAGCGACACTTTGCACTTCACCGATTAGCTTGATCTATATAGCTTTTTTGGAAGCTCTTTTAGTTTCCGTTGAGATAGAATCCGATCGGAGCTTTACTTTGTGTTTCTGTGAGACCACGGGTTCGCTTGTACTCGATGTCAACGATTCGTTTGTTGTTATTTGGAAGATCGGTATGGTATACGAAGGGATTTAAAGGCAAACATATCGTTGTTTACATATAATCGTGAATATGTAATTTATTTCCAACTGCGCTCGAGCATTTAAAATTAAATAACGCGCGTGCATTGAAGAGGTCGGATAGGATTCGCAGGAGAGAACAATGAGATCCAGTGAAACGCTATATTATATTATATAGACCTCACGCGAAGTTAAAACTCGCTCGGACACGTCATAATTCGAGACGCCCTCGCGCGATAACTTGACGCTTATGTGTGTATTATTATATACACATGACACGAGCCGTCGGCGAGACATCTCTCGTGTTTTGATAAAACTTGTTGCGTCTTCGTCGAATCGCACATGTACTGACGTCAAAGCCCCGATGATAATAAGTTAAGGGATAAGCGCGCGTTCTTTATCGTTTTTTCTCTTCTTCTTTTTTTTAAATGAAGGAAAAAAAGACAACGAAACCCTAATCTCGGCAGCAGTATACAGTAAATAACGAGGAGCAATTTTCCCGATTCACAGAAAAACGTACCTGACTCTCCGAGAGATATGGCTGGAAGGTGGCCGACTGAAGTTGAACCTGGTTTATCAGGAGCGCATCTTGACCGACTGCACAGAGGAGCTAATTAAGCCTGGAGATGAGGAAGACGTCTGTGGCTCGGAGCTACAGTGGGCCAGTCATGCTACCGAGCAACAGGTCAAAGTCAAGGTCAGCCTTTACGGAAACGGTACCGATCAAGCGGCCGAAGCGATACCTCTGGAATTCCCTTGGCTGAGATCAACCGTTGACGAGATGAGACAACGCTGCGGACTCGTGCAAGTTCCTAAATCGTGAGTGTTTTTCATGGGAGATTTAGCGATCATTTCTTTCTTTACGTGTTTAAAAAACATTTGAAGATCCAAGTATAATTATTGAAATCTTGAGAGAAAGTTCGAGTGTGAAATTATGGATAAGCTAATGATGCGACTCTGGCAAATATTTTATGCAAAAGTAGATGCGGAATAACTTTCTCAAAAATTTGCAAAATTGTTATTCAAAATTTACATGCCGACAATTCCACAAGTTGAAAGACTGAAAGGGAATGCGAGATACTATACTCCTTTGGAAAGTATATAACACAACGGATTTTCCTATATACATCCCAACAGCAAACTCACGTGTATATAGACATAAACGCAAACAATAAAAAGCCGCCGAGGAGCATAAAATCAATGCTGCACTCGAAAGCGCAGAAAATCGCGTGAAAAGACGGAGAAAAGCTTCCCCCCGTAGTTGTCGTCGTCCCCCACGAGTATCGGCTTTCAGTCGAGTAGCAAACCGATGAAAAATCACCTCCCTTCCTTCCCCCCCCCCACCCCTTGCTCTGAAACATATAGTCAATAGACTCGACACGAAACTAATTCGGCCTTTGTGTGCAGCAGTAGCAGCCGAGTAGCCGCAGTTCCAGCAGTACAACAGCAGCAGGACGAAGAGAAAAAGTCATTGGTCCGCTCGAAACGGGGAATCCGCGAGTTGGTCATAGCGCCTGGTACCAAGTGGTGCGGGCCTCATCGATTGGCCTATAGCTATAAGGACCTTGGTGCCTTGGACGGACTGGACAGATGCTGCCGTCGCCACGACCATTGTCCTCGAGCCATCGCGCCCTTTTCCGAGAGATATGGACTGTTCAATTACATGCCCTTCACCCTCAGCCATTGCGGCTGCGACGAAAGGTGAGATTGCGTGCGAGAGCTATTATTATGTGCTTGTGTGACTACTGTATTTTGCGACTTTTGGGCTATCGGTCAGTTTTTTTTTTTTCGTTTCTTCTTTGGGGGGTAGCTTTTTTTTGTCGGGCGAGATTTGAATGAATGGAGCTGGAAATGTGCAAAGTTTTGTGAGTACGTTGCCAGCAATATAAGGAGATTGGTATTTTCTAATCATTTAGCGAATAATCATCAGATAATACACGTACGAGTGAAACGTTATCAGCACTTCGTTCTTTTTACTTTTGTTTTCAATGCCTCGTGTGATTTCTTCGTTTGACGAATATCAGCTGAGAAATAGCTATAGTTTTATTAACAGCAGGTGTATGACGGTATTAATATTAGTATAGATGGATTTCGGCAATCAAGAGATTAGTTTTATCTTCTTTATATAGGTACTTCAGAATAGTACAGTCATCGGTAATACACATTTCCTGTTTATTTCTCTGGATTACGTACCTGATACGTGATTTATACCGCCGGAAGTATAGCGATTTTTCGAATAGCACAAAAACTTATCAAAAAAGATAGCGTATGGAGACAAGAACGTGAAGACATTATTTAATCGTAACCGAATCTGAATTCAAGCTTCGTGTGGTAGGCCTTGAATAACAGTGCTTTTCGGTACAGTCCTAACAAGGCACGTCATTGGCAAATTTGCATAACAAATACATCTCCCAGGTCTAATTTTTCCACCAGCATAATATAAATTAAACATCGTGTTCTTTAGTGCCAGCACGCTCGGCTGCATTAAAACTAACATTTACAAATATCTTGGCGAAAAAATGCCGTATATTAGTTCGCGAGTAATGTCAATATTATTATAGAGAAGTGATGAGCGTAATTGTATATATAGCTCACGCGCGAATAATGACCCGCACATCTGGTCGCGGCACGTTCTCGCGAAATGAAAAAAAAATCGTGAATATACAATTGACAGGCGTTAAAACATGTGCAGTGACATCGATTCTTTTTATGCATATGACCTGTAATCATACAAGAGACTTGTTGCATAATCGCACGATATAGTGTGTAGAGAGTGTGATTTTCCTCGTTTCTATATACCGAGAGACTTGAATCTTATTATTCGCTGGTCGCGATTTCTGTGTATAAATAAAATGATAATAAATATTGCTTTCTCTCGTTTTTCAGATTCAGAACGTGTCTGAAGATGACGGGAACGTCGTCGGCGAATCTGATCGGCAAGATTTTCTTCAACATGGTCCAGACGAAGTGCTTCGTACTCAAACCATCGAAGATCTGTGTGAAACGATCCTGGTGGGGAAAATGCGAGAAGCACGAATACAAGAAGCAGGGATACTTGCGAGATAACATCTCTTATTGAATACCAGAATCACAGTCTAATAAGGATCGTTCAGCTCGTCGTTGATTATAATACAACGACGAGATTCTCAGGGACCCGAGCGCGAGAACTGCGAAAGTTCGCCGACTGTTTGTTTGCGAGATGTGCATTTTAGGTACTGAAGTTGTGAGAAACTTTCGGTTCGGAAGGACGATTGTGACGCGAAGAATAGTCTGGTACTTATTTTTGTTTTTTTTTTTTTTTTACTTTGTTACTATGTAGCATCTTCGTAATTGCGTTTCGTACTTAGATTCACGCAAAGAATTTGCAACTGTGGTCACGTGTAAATTGTCGATCTGTAAGATATAATGTGCGGAGTGTTGTCTTGTGCGTATGGCTTGATTTATGTATGTTTGTTTACATATTAGTGGTTCTCACGTTACGATTCTCCGTGACCATCTTATCGTATTTAATTTATTTATTTTGGTTAAAGTATAATAACCAAATGAAAATTGTGATCGATTTCGGTACCTACAATGTTCTGCAGGAAACTGTATGACCGACATTATTCGTTAAACGCACAAATTCAAATGCGCGCGCGCGTTCATCTCATTCATTCGCAAATCGAAAATTATACCATTCAGTCGAATGTACTCATACGAAGGGTATTATGTAATTTTAAGTTATTTGTAGAAACATAGTTTTATCTCACTTCAGTTTTGACAATATTTTGTTGAGACTAAAGTAAATTGTAAATATCCTCTATTAGAGACTAAGTTCCACGTATCGAAGTAGTTATGTGTCTTTTCGTTATGATATATTATACATATATTATGTATTATAAATTCATATTTTCATTTCAGGTTTTTCGAAATTTGTATACGCGTTATTAAAATTTTCTGATGCGTATGTTGTAACGTCTATACTGATACTCTATTAATGTTCACAGTGCCATTGATGTTTTATTAGTAATTTTTGTATGCTTCATACTATTTTATTTTTAATATACAATTTTTTATGTATTCACAATATTTATACGTTTTGTAAAGTAACTATAAGAATCGCCAGAGCTTTAATACACTTTTTTTTTTTTAAAAAAGGTGATATAAACAAGTATGAAAATACAATTATGAATTGGTTTATACGTTAAAAAGAAGAATATTTATTAAAAATTTATTGGATGATGTTAGCAAATAAAAAAGCAACATTAATCATTTTTAAAATGTATATTTTTTATTTTTGAAATTTCAATAACCTGAAAAACAAAGAGTTTGATAGTACATACATACATAAAATGTTTGCAGAAACCTAGGTTTAGATAATAATAATTTTTTTTTAATATTGTCTCCACGTTTTGAAGTAAAAAGTGGATAATGATTAAAACAACGTATATTAACTAATTAGCGTCTCTAAGCAATACTTTCAAAGACCTAGTCATATTAAATCTTAATAATAAAACTAAACCATGACAATATATTATAAAGTAGAAATTTTTACTTGAGTAGCACAAAGAATATGAAACATTCCAATAACTCAATATTATTATCTTTGAATAAATAATGAATTGTTTAAAAGGATGAAATATTTCATTACAATCAGGGTATTGTTCAGCAAACAATTTAGATGCATTTTATATACACATGGTTATAAAAAAATATAATGTAAAATTAGAATTTTTGTAGAAAATACATATTTTTAGATAGTTAGATTTAAACATCAACATTAATAGTTATTAACATCGTGTATAAATGAATGGAATCAAGATTTGAGATACTAACGAAATATCTTAAATCTTGATTTCATTCACGTAAAGTGTCACTTAATACTGTAAATATGTAACATATACACACAATGATAATAAATATTACAACTATGAGAATGGAGCATTTTATCTACTTATACCATTATATAACTAAATTATGTAAATTAGTGATGGCTGAATAAATTGTCTGATGCAGAAGAATATGATTCGTTTATTTTTATATAATTTGCAAGGATAGTGCGAGACTAAAAATGTTTCAAGATTTCCCGTGCCGTATCGACTTCGAGATCCCGTCTCATCTCGAGAATTTCGAAATATTTCCAGAATCTCGAGGTTAGTCGTATTCCACGTACAATAAGAAATAAAAGACAGTAAAAGTATTAAAGTAAATTGGGAAATAAAAATTATAACCTGCAGCAAGTACATAGCTTAGTAAGCAGTAAAAAAAATTTCAACGACTGCAAATACGAAATTCGTTTTTTCATAGCAGAGCCATGAAAAAACGCATTTCGTATTTATATAGGTATATAAGAATATGTATAAGATAAGATTTCTTAAATTTTTATGAAAATTAAATTTTTATTTTCTTAGGCTGAATCTTTAGTAGGTCCAGCTTTATTTTTTATCGGCAGAGTCGGAAGACCTACTAAGATTATATACAAAACTAAAAATATTTATTTGAATTTAACTCGATCATCTATTATAATTTATAGAAATTGTACTAAATGTTTATAATTGAACTCTTGAAAGTATTTTGTATAACACTTGTATATTAAGATAGAGACACGATATCATAACATATGTCCATTGAAAAATTTTCCGGGACATTTCTTATAGTGGAAAACAAATTTTAGAATAAAGTGCTGAGACAAAATTAGCGGTGTACAGCTATTAAAATGATAAAACAAAAAACGGAAGAGCTCAGGAGTAAAAATATTATTTTCAAGTTTTGGATCATAATATCAAGAGTACAGTTCTCTGTAAATATATACTTTGACTGAAGTAGTATGAATTGTACATAACATTACATATACGAACGTCCAAGTTATCTTATTATGAAATTTCGAGGAAGACAGAGAACATTTGGTAGCAGTGCGTCATCCTATCCAACAAATGTCAATCTTTATTGGTTTTATATCTTGAAAGCTATTAAAAAAAATTAATTTAGCAGTCCAAGAAAGGGAGGGGGTTATCAATGGTTCGCAAGAAAAGCTTCAAATAATATATACCTACTTATAGCCACTGAGCAATAAATTGGAAAACGCATATGTATTTTTATTAAAAAATTTGAATTTGACGAGCGAGACGGGATCTCGCCTCATCTTGCCAAAAGTAGTCGATATGAATCTCTATTCATCATATACTATTGCTTTATAATTGGTACCTTAATACTTATAAATATACTTAGATATAATTAGAGATCTAAATCTAAATGACCATGCGTTAAAAATATAATCAATAATATCTTTTAATTCTTATATTGGAGTCTTATCAGTTTGTTTCATTTTTAATCAATACTATTTGATGATTTACTTTTGCAGTTGGTTGTTGAGAACGAAGGAGAAATGTGAACAGTAGATTAGATGAGACAGTGAGGAACCAAATTGTTTTAAAGTAAGAATGTTTTACTGCTGATAGTTAGTAAATGATTAAGTTCTATTAGAATATACAACTAAAAAATTTGTCAGTATATAACTTTTAAATTAATGATTAGCAGGTGCATACGTGTCGTATTGAAATTTTTATCCTGAAATAATTTTTCACGAAAGATATAACATTCATCAGATATGTAATAGATACTTAATTAAAACGATAAAGTATTAAACCTCCAAATGTATTATATAAAGCCTATCGATAAACAATTGTTTTTAAAAATATTTGATTTATTTTATCAAAATAGAAACTGTGTAAAAGTATAAAAGAATATAAAGGTTACTTTTAAAATATCATTATTACTATTTATAACATTATAATTGTATATTCTAAATGCTGTAATCAGTAACTATTAATAATAATGTTTTCAAATGAAACAAGAAATTATTGTATACGTTCAAGTGCGTGGATTCTTCACATTTGACTTGCTTGCATCTTTGTTATCAGATACTTATTATCTACCACGAAGTATGCGCGATTTAAGTTTTTGCCTCTTCAGTGTTACCTCTTCGTCTGTCATAAGAACGTGCCACTTATCGCCTATCAAACAGTCGGACTATAAAGCAGCATTAGTAGATGATGATCACAGTCTTAAACGTACCGGCGAGCGGTCAGTTCCACTGCTTGAAATTATGAAAAAAGATTTCGGCGAAATAATTTAATAATATCTAAATATTTTTCAAATACAAATATTTCTGGTAAAAAAATGAATAATAAATGATGTATTGTTCAATTAGTGATTTCATCTTTAAAAAAATCTAAAGTTTATTTACCTGGAATTATTGAAGATTAATGTCACTGCTGAAAGTTTAAAAGATATTTCATCATGTACAAAGATAAAAAGGTTCGAGTTTGTGAATTTTGACACTATCGATTTTCTCAAAATTCAGCATGATTACCAGTTTGAAGCTCTGCTGTAAGTAGCTTTTTAGCTCTCTATTACATATACAATGCTATATTTAAAACACCGTTTCATTTACAAAGCCTGTTTTTTTAATCTTATCACGATTATAAAATGAGAACATTTATTATTGACTTCATCATTCGTTTTAGTAGTGAATTTTAAAACAAAAAACGAATGAATAGAATTTTAAGTGTGAATTTTAAATGTGTTTAATGAATCTTTAGGTGCGCCAATTCGGCAACGATGGGTTTTTGCTTTTATGGGCTTCTTAGCCCTTGTAATGGCTTATGGGATGCGTGTCAGTCTTTCTATTACTATAACTGAAATGGTAAAGCATAAAGACAAGAACGTAACGATAGACGAAGAAACGTGTCCAAAAGATGAAAACAGCGGTCCAAAAAATACGACAGGTACAGGTGCAGGCACTTACGATTGGGATGAAGAAACACAGGTAAAGAGGAATTCATAATAACGTATAGAAGCATATCAAAAGTCAATACAATTGAATAGCCTTCATTCGGTGCGCCATATTACTTGATCAAAGATAACGTCGCGTGGTTTTTGTAATTTCAAGTTTTAATGCTAAGGATAAAAAATACCAGATTCAATCAGGCTTCAAAAATGATTGATGACACATGAATTTACAATTAGTTGAACAATCAATTAATTTCTACAACGTTATGCCCAAAAATGTTAGATTAGGATTCTAGAATATCCTGTACAATATGGTACTACATATTTTGTATATGAAAAATACTTTTGCTCCTATGTTTTTTTATTGTTAACATTATAAATTGCAACAATTATGTAGTAATACTTTCTGTACGCAAAGGAAGCAAGCTATTAATATTCTTTTATTATCTTAAAAAGTTGCTCATGCCATTGTGTAGCATTTATGTATGAAATTTTAACCTTAAAAGTAAACTCTCTGAATTATACAATGGTTTCTTACCTATTTTAAAATAAAAGATTATAAGTAGTGCGTAGCGCGCACGTAGGCACTAACCTCTTTGACCGATCTGAAGTGATGAATTCTTTGATAATGCTCTGAATTGGCTCTAAAGCTTCAATTTGATACTAATCGTGGTATTCCTTTTATAGATAGATGTTATATATTTACATAAATGTTTTTGAAATTTTGTATGTTATAAGATGCTAAGCATTTGCTAAGCATTTTGTTAACAAGTAAAAAAAATTATAAATGTTCCGTGTGCAGACGTTTTATTGAGTAATATTGCAAGATTAATATCCTGGTCGAAAATAACTGGGTGAATATCGTCGAATCAACGTAGAATTAATTTGAATCAGCATATTCATGCTATTATATATATTATATTCATGCTATTATTATATTATATTATATTATATGGATATTCATCCATCCAGTTATTTTCAACAGGGATTACATAAATGTAGCCGTTTATTTAAAAGTTGGGAGCAAAAGTACGTATGTTTTCTTTCTTTTTTTACTGCGTGAATTGAATCTATATTCGAGGGCCCTTAACTGTTTTAATCCTTAATCACAATAAATTATAAAGAAGTTTCATAACGTCAATTTATGTTTAGGGTATCATCTTATCTTCATTTTACTGGGGATACGTACTCACTCAATTACCAGGAGCTTTAATCGCCGAAAAGTTTGGCGGTAAGCATACCCTGGGACTCGGAATGCTTATCACAGCAATACTGACTATAGCGATTCCATTTGCCGTCAAATGGGGAGAATCAACTGCTCTGATCGTTCTTCGAGTGCTTATGGGCTTAGGTGAAGGAGTAACTTTACCAGCCCTAAATGTGATGCTCGCTCAATGGGTACCACCCGATGAGAGATCCAAAACAGGATCCTTTGTGTATGTAGGTGCACCTTTGGGTACCGTGTTTGCCACTGCGATTTCCGGCTTAATTTTAAAGCACACCAGCTGGCCAATAGTATTTTATTTCTTCGGCGGCATCGGTATTGTCTGGTACCTTATCTGGCTCGTGACTTGCTACAACACACCTCGTGAACATCCCTTCATCTCGGATAAGGAAGCCAGTTTCTTGCATCAAGAGCTCAGTGAAGTAGCTCACGTTAATCCGCCACCAGTGCCTTGGAGACATCTATTGAAATCGATGCCTTTGTGGGCTCTGATATCGGTACAAATCGGCCACGATTGGGGCTTTTACACCATCTCAACAGAGCTGCCTAAATATATGAGCAGCGTTCTCCACTATTCTGTGGACCAGAATGGCTACCTTAGCTCGTTGCCCTACATCGGCATGTGGTTGTGCTGCACTTTCATGTCCTGGTTGGCCGATTGGCTCATTTCCAAGGGCCACATGGCCATTACTACTGTTAGGAAAGTCGGTACAACTATTGCATCGATCGGACCAGGATTGTTTGTCATCGCGGCATCTTACGTTGGTTGCGACAGGACCATGGTCGTGGTAATGTTCACACTTGGCGTTACGTTGCTGGGAAGTGGTATTCCCAGTCTCAAGGTTAACGCTCTCGATCTCAGTCCGAATTATGCTGGAACCGTAATGGCCATTAGTAACGGAGCAGCGGCTTGTACAGGAATCATCACACCGTATTTAACGGGTGTACTAACCCCGGACCAAACGCTTAGTCAGTGGCGCGTGGTATTCTGGATCATATTTGCTGTACTCATGGTGACTAATGTGTTTTATTTAATATTTGCTAGCGGTAAAATTGCGGATTGGAATGATCCTGTTCTTATGAAACGCAATAAGGCAGAGCAAAAGAGGGCTGCGGAGGCCGCGGCATTCGAAAACTCAAGAAAAGCAACGGAGGTATATTGAGTATCGCATAGTTTCTTTTTTCGATACAGTGTGCAAAGTTGCACTTTATGCATTTCATAATTTTTTAAAGTTTCAATTTACGCACCCTGAATCGAAAAACAACGTTCGATACATGTGCGAAAGCTGATTGTCCACTCGCGAGAGAATCAACTCTTCTGCACTAGTAGAAAATTACTATTTCAACATGCTGTAAGTAAAGTGACCATTTTACGTACGCAAAGTACGAAAAATAAAGAGTATCGCGTTTCTTACACTAGTATCAAAAATAACTATCTCGTAAAATAACTAGTATATATATGCAGATAAATTATTGAAAGCTTTATTTAATACTCCTTAGTTATTGACATGACATGATTTTTGTGGAATATTTGTTTAATTGAAAGTACGTGCTATGAAATTTACTTATGTAATATGATTATCGAGATCGATATACGTAATTAAAATAAAAGTGTTACACGTTATTTTATCCAAATAAGTAATATTTTTGTAAAGTTTTTGAAAAAGGAAAAAGAAAAATATACCGATTTTTGTAATCTTTTACTAATTTAATATCGGTAGAAATAATTATAAATTCTTTTTTTAACGAACAAACTTGTTTTATAAGTTATGCACAATGTTATGCATTTTGAATTTGAATACATGATGTATATTACAAGTTGATAGAACGTGTATGTAAAATAGAAATAATAAAACTCTTCATGTTAACAATTTTTGTTCTAAAAATGTAATTTTCTATAGAAATATTAGTATAATATCTATATGTATTTTAATTACAAATGCAATAGATAAATAAACTTTTATTTGTGATTGTTTCCTATTTTTACTATTTATTTTTTAACCCAATTCTGTAACCTTTAAAAACAATTTTATGATGGTTATCGATGAAGACTTTTTTGTATTTACGCACCTGTGAATGTTAGTAATATTGCACCAAATTTTTGATGGTAAATATCTGAATTTTACAAGATACACATTTTATCGATTAGCGCAGATTTCAAACATTGTTGAAACAATAATTACTACAATATATAGATTACAAATCCATATTTGAAAAAAATGTAATGTACCTGTGATCAGGCAACTCTCCATACAGGTATGTATGTAAGATTGAGGTGTGTTGCATGTATTTTTGGAATGAAAACATTTTATATGGTATTTGATCATCTTTTTATTACAAATAATAATATTTTTTTTTAAATAAAAAATAATTACTATTGGGATTCGAGGAAATCTCATTCGAAGAACGAGAAAACACTATTATCGTTATACTAATTTTATGAATATTTATTGTTACAAAAATAATATTTTTACTGGTAAAATAACCGTCGATATAATTTTATAATAACTAGATCATGTAAATTAATTTCGCAGCAATATACTTGCAACAATTTTAAATCAAATCTTATCATCTAGTAAACACAATTAGATAGACGATTAAGTTTATGAAGCAGTCCATCATGCTGACTTTAGTATCGCAGCGATATTCGTGCATTAAACACAGTGTCAAATTCGGTGCCGTAAAATGCATTTGACTGATAGCATTTATACCAGTTCATCGTTAGGTCTGAAAAATATGTGCATACAGTGTATTTGACGCATATTGCAACATTGCAATCAACGTTATCTGTTAACAGCGTGTCTGTAAATTTAACAGAAATGGCTTTATGTGTAAAATGTTGTGAGTATATCGGATGATTTTTCAAGTAGCGCTATAAAGATATAATCGCAAACAATCAGGAAACTGTTCGATATTTATTGTTTGTATCTATTTAAATGTTTAGTGCAATGTATTCCACAACGATGGATAATAGCAACAATGGGATTTTTCGCATTTTTCAATGCTTATACATTGCGTATATGCTTGTCCATAGCAATTACGCAAATGGTTGTACCACTCAACAATACCGATAAAGAATCATTCGATGAGACGTGCCCAGAATATGATGAAAATCTCTCGAAAAATACTACAATTACTACTGCAGTTCGTAGTGGAGGAACTTTTGAGTGGAGCGAATATACACAGGTATGTGATAAATGAGTATCATAGTATATACAAAAAGATAAAGAAGAAGACTGTGACGTATTAATAAGTTGCTTTGTCGAGATAGAGTAATCTCAAATGAATACTCGTGTCTAGACTAGAGAAATTATATAGAGATTATTTTATAAAGTAAATAAAAGCACATAATATGTTTTTAGGGCATCATTCTATCATCGTTTTATTGGGGATACGTTATCACACATATTCCAGGAGGCTTGCTGGCCCATAAATTTGGGCCGAAATATACCTTAGGTTTTGGAGTCTTAATTACCGCTATACTTACTGTTATAACACCAGCAGCTACGCAGTGGGGAGACGCCAATGCTTTGGTAGTTGTACGATTTTTAATGGGTTTGTGCGAAGGTGTCATACAGCCTGCAATGAGTTGTCTGCTGTCCCAATGGATCCCACCTCAAGAAAGATCTGTAATTGGCTCTTCGGTTTATATCGGTATAAGATTCGGTATAGTCATTTCATCGGTAATATCTGGTGTAATCATGGGCAAATCAAGCGGAGATTGGCCACTCATATTTCATTTATTCGGCGGCATTGGTATTATCTGGTTTGTATTCTGGATGTTTTTGGGCTACAACAATCCCCGAGAACATCCTTTCATAACAGAGAAAGAAAAGTCATATTTGAATGCTCACATGAGCAGTCATACCCACGAGAATCCGGCTCCTTTTCCGTGGAAACGCGCACTTACATCTCGGCCATTTCTGGCCTTGATTATCATGCAATCTGGCCACGACTGGAGCAGTTACACGATCATGTCAGATCTACCGAAATACATGCACAGCGTGCTGAAGCTGCCTGTATACTTGAACGGTTACGCTTCATCGATGCACCAGCTAGGTTCGTGGCTATTTTGCATGTTCATGTCTTGGTTTTCTGATTGGTTAATCACAAAGGAACGCGCGACAATAACTACGATTCGAAAAATGAACACTGCCATTGCTAGTATGGGACCTAGTTGTCTGATGGTAGCAGCGATGTACGCGGGATGTAATGTGGCTGCGGCGATAACGCTGATAACAATAGGATTAACTTTAGCTGGCAGCTCATTGCCAGGAATAAAAGTCAATGTTCTCGATCTCAGTCCCAATTACGCTGGGACTTTGATGGGCATATCAAACGGTATTGGAGCCGTTACCGGTATTCTTGCACCTTATACAGTCGGTGTACTGGCGCCCAACCAGACTCTGAGCGAATGGCGTTTGATTTTTTGGATCGTGGCTGGTGTATCGTTTGTGACGACTTTGAATTTTGTCTTTAATGCCAGTGGTGAAGTACAGGAGTGGAATAATCCGACAGTTTTGAAAAATGGGAAGACTAAGGAAGATGCAGAAGAGGACGTAAATCTTGTGGCAATAATAAAGAAAAATAATGAAACGAAATGATATATATGTTATTTTTAAAAGTGTGTGGTAGGCAATAATTTCATTATTCGTTGAAACTACGTTAAACAAGTACTTATACTGCAACACTAAGCTCAATAGTTTTGCAAAAGCATTAGAAAATATAAAATTTTTTTAAAAATAGGTCTATATAGTAATTAAATTTTGTTGTTGTACAGCGCACGTGATTGTATTCCCGTAATCGATTGATCGAATAACAATTTTGGAAAATTTCTTTTGCAAATAAGATAGTAAAATTATTCTTATCAATAAGACCCGCATGTAAATAGTTTTCATTACCATATCTTCATAAGGAATTATTGTATAGAAACTCAAATGATACTATTTTGCATTATTTAATCAATAGACTATCTGTATGTATTCCTCTTTTATCAGTAGTTAACAAAAACATTCTATCGGATTAAGTAGGACATTGACTTTTATATATTATATATTATTTTGATATTCAAATATTACGCAGATATTGAAGTTCTTATATTTTGCTAAAGTAATATCTTTTTACTACTCTAAATATTTGTCGGAAACGTTTTCGTAACGTTAAGTTCCATGAACCGCAAAAATCGTTAGTATTTGCCCGTACTGTTGGGTATGCAGGTGAAGGACTAAAAAGTATGTGGAAGGAATTGAGAAATCTTATATAATATTTGTAGTCCTTTTGTTACCTCCTGCAATGATAATGTTTGATTGCTATAGAAACTTAAAAAAAAACTACAAATAACCATAAGATTTCTTTTTAGTCATTTGGAGGGTCATGTAGAGTTCGCCTGAAAATCCACCAGGGGCACAGCGATAAATTAACATTGCGAATAAGATTTTGATGGACGGCAATGTCCGAGGTGAAAAGAAACAAGTAGTTCACCTTGGTTCGCACTTTCAAAAGTTCCCATTACCGGTTTAGCAAAATAAAACGGTGAATGTGCCATGTGAAAATGATTTTCGAATCAGTGTATTTTTGCGCGCAATCGAAAAAACTAGATAGATTATACATATAGAACAAATTATTGTCGCGGCAAGCGCAACCGTGTGTGAGGATCATGAAGCATTGAGAAAGTCTGTGTATGCGCCAAGGCCGTCTTGTCATGCGCTCAGTATTGTTGGAGCATCAGCAACGGCAGTATTATTGCTGTACTATGAAATCTTATATGTTGCATTTTTAAATCTGTTTCGAGACACGATTGTTCTAAATGTCACAATACTCCTCGCTGTCGGTTAAATTGTAATAGTGAGTTTGTTTTAAGAATAAAAAGAAGGAAAACAATGTTACCTACTTGGGCTAGTTGCTGTAAGTAATCAGATTTATTTTATTTACGTTACATAAGGATTTCCTGTTATTACGCACGTCAAAGTGAATGAAAAATTGTTTTCTCACAGAAATTAAAGATGTGTTTCCACTGTAAATAATATTCTTAATAAAGCTCTTACTTGTATACACGCCGTGTAGTATATTTCGTTTTGAAATTTATTAAAACATAACATTGAAGAAAAGAAGTTTACCGTTCATTATTGTACAGGCGTCCGTATACAACAGCGATGGATTTTCGCCATAATGGGTTTTCTTGCATTATTCAATGCATATGCGATGCGCATTTGCCTATCAATTGCAATCACGGAGATGGTAGTTCCTTTGAATATCACTGAAGAATTCATCGACGACACGTGCTCGGAACTAGCAAGTAAACAGTTATCGAATGTTACTACGGTTCATGGTAGTGGCATTTACGAATGGAGCGAGTACACACAGGTAAGAGAAACTGCGATCGCTTGGGTTTTGCAATGATTCGATTGATAAAAATTCATGAAAATCAGTTAGTAATGGAAATTAAAGTTTTTTTCTGCAGTACAAAAGTGATACATTTGATTTTTGATAGAAAAATGCACTCTAAGAGATTCACTCGCTTTTATAATTTTGTAGCAATGTTTTCTAGATATTTTAAATAATAGTTCTATCGAACTTGCATTTAAATTCCTTTCACAATTGAATTTGTGAATGTATTACGCCGTACAATTGTGTATCAATTGCTTTAAAATGACAGGCATAGGAGTAGTTCACAGAAAAATTTAATAGTGATAATGTTAAAAATATTCCGATGTTCATAATGTTTTGAGAAGTCATTTAAATTTGTACTTATAATTTATTTTTTGATAGTGATTTTTATCGCCAAGCTTCAATACTCAATTACTCAGTGAAAGTAAGATACGTCATCGCGAAATACTTGATTGAAATGGAGTTCACCGTTGCAAAGTGCAATCTCATTTTACGCGTTGAATGAAATAAAAACATTACTGTGAATAATATTCGTGTAGTTCCTTGTGAAGCAGTGCTAAAAAGAGACGTTATTTGAATCACGTATTAGTATAACAGCATGTAAAATTTGATTTAAATAAAATTTGATTAAATCGTATATTTATCTAAAAATAGTATACCTAAAAGTAAAATAAAAATTTCTTTTAACTATTATTCCATTTTTAGAATTAACTTGCAGGAGTAATTTATGAAAAAGTTTCCTTAAAGTTTTTCCTCATAAAACAATCTTATGAGTGGCTTTTCACGAAAATAGATCGTCTGTCACGATTAGTTTCTCGAATTTGAGTGAATAAATTAATAACTCGTGATTTTTCCTTCTTACAAAAGGAAGCAATTAACATGCGGTAAACTGCATTGTGACGTCGATGTATGAAGAAATTTCGTCTGACGTCACTTTAACGTTTGCCTTAAATAAAAATTCAATAAAAGTTCATATCAGCCGATTTACAGAAATGTTATCTATATTTTTCAGGGAATTATCCTCTCGTCGTTCTACTGGGGCTACGTGATAACCCATCTGCCGGGTGGGCTTCTCGCGGAAAAGTTTGGCGGCAAGTACACCCTAGGAATCGGCATATTCTTGACCGCAATCTTCACCGTCCTTGTACCGATTGCTGTCAAATGGGGCGACTCGACGGCTCTGATAATCCTGCGAGTATTGATGGGCTTCAGCGGTGGGGTCATCTTTCCCGCCCTGAACGTGATGACCGCTCATTGGGTGCCACCGCAAGAATTGTCCTTAATCACAGCGGTGATCTTCATCGGAGTGGATCTCGGTATAATCGGTGCCACCACGATATCTGGGTTAATTCTTCGTTACTCGCTGATCGGCTGGCCTGGAGTCTTCTATTTTTTCGGTGGCATCGGTATAATCTGGTTCATACTCTGGGTGGCACTTTGTTACAACGATCCCGAGGACCATCCCTTCATATCGGAAAAGGAGGCTGACTATTTGCGGGAGGCACTCAACGAGCACACCCACAAGAACACGCCATCGGTGCCTTGGAGCTACATTTTCAAGTCGCCTTCCTTCTGGGCTTTGCTGGCCGTGCAGATTGGTCACGACTGGGGATTGTACACTTTGGTCACGGATTTGCCCAAGTACATGAGCAGCGTGCTCAAGTTCTCCGTCGAGTACAACGGCTATCTCTCTTCCTTGCCCAATTTGTGTTCGGTGCTCTACTGTCTCTTCATCTCTTGGGCCACAGACAAGATGATAACCTCCAAATGCGTGTCCAAGACCAATGCCAGAAAGATCAACACAACCATTTCCACGATAGCACCAGCGCTTTTTATCATAGGAGCCTCCTATGCCGGTTGCGATCGTGTCGCCGTGGTGGTCATGTTCACGTTGGGCGTGACTTTGATGGGCAGCAGTTTGCCGGGAATTAAAGTCAATTCGTTGGATCTTAGTCCAAATTACGCTGGTACACTCATGGCCCTCACCAATGGAATTGCGAGCTTGACGGGTATCTTGACGCCGTATCTCGTGGGAGTCCTGACGCCTAATCAAACGCTGAGCGAGTGGCGACTCGTCTTTTGGATTGTGTTCTGCATCTTCTTCATCACGAACACGATCTTCATTCTGTTTGCCAGTGGCGACGTGCAGGATTGGAACGATCCTAAGTTTTTGAAGGACGAAGACGACAAGAAAATTGCTAACAAAGCTTGAGTTATTAGATATCTTGATACTGTATATGGAAAATAGTGCCATTCTTTGAGTGTTCCATATGGCTGTATCGTTAAAAAAAAAGTTTGAAACAGAAAGAATCGTGTTCGAAGGATCTGCTGAGCAAGAAGATGCTAGTTTACCAAAAATTGTCTACTTATATCAAACCATTACAGCGTTATTCTATGTTTGTAATAATTTCGTACGCATGTTTAATTCTTATTTAGAAGCTATAATAAAATCTGTATTGTATTTTTCAATAACTATATAATATATAAGTGTATTAACTATTATCTGCAATCTCAAATAATAAGCACGTCACAGACTTTTTACGAAAGTTGAGTTCGCAGTACTTACTATACAGGTTTCAGATACGATATGCGGTGTACCTTGCAATCCATATAAAGACTAGTTGTTTCACAACCAGCTCTGAAGAAAAGCTACTTGGTAATCGGCTGTAGTGTGCTCGTCATTAATCGATCTTTATCCATAAATGGATGAGAATATCTCATCGATCTTTTTATAAATTAATTTCAATTGCTATTTATCTTTGAAATATTTTTGATGAAAACCACATAAGCAAGAATTTTTTATTTAATTTTGGAATTTAATTATTTTGGTCAATATAGTTTATTTTTGTCAAATGATGAAATAATTTGATAGATTCACTTGTTCAATAAGTTGTAATAACAGATGAATGATATGTCCATTCTTCTATAAATTAATGTTTAATGACGATGACAACTCTTCATGGGCTATCAAATAATCTAATGCCCCACAAACTAATGGCAATAGAACGATAGCCAAGTGGATGACGGAAGAAAGTGTATAAGAGCGAGTTCAAAGAAAGCTAAGTAGAGACAGTACGTAAATTGCAAGTAGAACTGACAGGCTCTGCCAAATGGGTCAAAGAAGAGACTTTTCCAAGAAGTAATAAATTAATCATATTTGCTTCTAATTCGTTTATGTAGATTGATCTAATTATTTAATTATTATCTTTAATATAATCTCAAATGCATGCAATTTTATTTATGTATACGACGATATAGAAAAAATTTCTTAACATATTAAAATACAGAGAAAATACTTCAACTTTTATCATATCTGTTTATCTTCTGGGACTCTGTCGATCAAACAGAATAATGGCACATTTGATGTTTAGTACTTATCGACTGCAGCTGCCTTTAAGTTAAGTTGTCATCTAATTTGGCTAACAATTTAATTAACTTCATATATGTATGAAGTACGTCTTACTGTAGTTTGATACTCGACCTGATTTATAACACTTAACCTTGGAGTACAATCAATTCACTTCATAAGATTCTTTTTTGTTACAATTGATTTTTTTAAACGACTGAAGAGTATCAAGTTAAAGATATCAGCTATTCATAATGCTTAAGGTAACAATCGGAAAATAGGTTGGGCCAAGATTTTCTGATCTTTGTGTAAGAAAAAAGTGTAAAGATATCTTTTTTACACTGATTGCTATTATAATTTAAAATATTCAATATTAGAAATTATCTTTACGATTACAGATCAATTTGTAAAACTAGTTAATGATACTAAAATGTTGCAGGTAATAAGTTCTTTTAATGTTGTTAGTGAGGCTGCTAATGATCTAGATATGTTTTAGAGATAAACTAACAACTAAACATTCAATGACGATAGATAAATGTGGCAATATATAATGCACGTAATGATGATTTTCAAAAGATAAGTTAATTTGGATTACAGTAAAAATACATCATAGATTTAACATTTGTATTGTTCTAATGTCGTAAGATGATAAATGCATATAAGCTGCACTTTTACAGAATTTTTTTCAGTGCAAGCAGCAAACAATCACATTCTTTCAAACACTACAGGTTTTTTTTTCTTTTTTCTTTAAATTTCTTCACTCTTTTCCTATGCACATGCACATCAGCTCATGCAATTATTTCTCCTGATGTATTGTACCTTGCATAAACAACATTTATATTATCATTTCTTTCGCGTGAGAATATAATAGTCTTGCAATTTTTTCACGCAAAAAACATTTTTATGTTTTACACTAATAATTTCTAAAACACTTAAATCTGTTTGGCTTTTTCTTACAAATTTTCCTAGATAGATTTTTCAAGATAAGATTAAACTGCATCTAATTAGTGTTTTAGTCTTGGAGCATGGCATTCTTCGAACGACTCCGATTAATTCCATAAAGGCAAGCATCAGTAGAAGTCACAAAAGAAATAGCACATGTTCTCTGGATGTGTGTAATGACGCAATGAGTAACAAACTTCATCTTTTCCCTCTCTCTCTTTCTTTCTTTACGCGAGAGTCGCTTCACGCGCCTTAAATTCCATCGAAGCTTTACAGTTGATCGGTATAACGTGCGAGAACTTGATACGCGTGATCATTTGCATACGATTACAAATCGTTTATAACTCTGAGCCATCTCGTTTCCTTGTGTTTAAACTTTTAGTGCGATATCATTCTGCAATATATAACTGCAATGCTAGGCGAATTAAGAAAGTGCTGTAAGCGATTTATTATCAGATCGCGATATACATTGAAATTAACAACGATACTTGTCTATATCACTGCTTAACAATTGATTTGTTTTATTCAAAAGGTGTGAATATTCCTCAACGATGGATTTTTGCGCTGATGTGCTTCTTCGCGCTGTTCAATGCATACGCAATGCGAGCTTGCTTGTCGATCGCTATAACGGAGATGGTGGTACCGACAACGATCGCAGAGGACATTCTGGACGACACTTGCCCAGCTACTGACATCGATTTGCCCTCCAACGAAACAGTGCAGTTCAGAGGAACTTATGAGTGGGACGAATATACTCAGGTGCAAAAAACGATGCTTTTGTTTTAGTTCTGAAAATGTATTCAGCTATATACTTGAAGGTCGAATTAATTTGCTCGATGTCCTCAATTGAGTTTTCTAAGCGAAACTGTCTTAAATATTAGTACTTCCTTATAATCGATGATAGGCAGTATATAAAAAGTTAATTTTCAAATTACAGGGACTCATACTGTCCTCCTTCTACTGGGGCTACATCGTCACGCATCTACCGGGTGGTATGATAGCCGACACATACGGTGGCAAGTACACTTTGGGTATCGGCATCCTTTTGACCGCCATCTTCACCATTTTGACCCCAGTGGCCGTGTACTGGGGAGACTCAAACGCCCTGATCATCCTTCGAGTCCTCATGGGTCTGGGCGAAGGAACCACGTACCCAGCGATCAACGTACTACTAGCCCAGTGGACACCTCCCGAGGAAAGATCGAGAACCGGTTCGTTCGTCTACGCCGGTGCTCTGATCGGCACGGTATACGCTACCAGCGTATCAGGTTTGATCCTGCACTATTCCAGCGAGGGCTGGCCCATGGTCTTCTACGTGATCGGTACCACCAGTATCATCTGGTTCGTCATTTGGTTGCTGGCCTGCTACAACAGTCCACGTGACCATCCCTTTATCTCCAAGAACGAAGTTGACTACCTCAAGGAACGCATGAGCGAGCACACGCACGAGAAGCCACCAGCGGTACCCTGGCGCCATATACTTGCATCCAAGCCTCTCTGGGCGGTGATCATCGCGCTCATCGGTTTCAACTGGTCCATTCTGACGATCGTTACCGATCTGCCCAAGTACATGAGCGGTGTACTCAAGTTTTCCGTCCAAAACAACGGATACCTTACCTCGCTCGTCTATCTCTGCATGTGGATCGGCGGTACCATCAGCTCTTGGTTAGCGGACTATCTCATAGCGAAGGAGATCATGTCCATGACGAAGGTCAGAAAGATCGGTTCCATCGTCGCTCTGACCTGCTCGGCGATCTTCATCGTCGCGGCTTCCTACGCTGGCTGCGACAGAGCCTTGGTGGTCGGTATGTTTACCGTTGGCATGACCATAATGGGCTTCGCTTTTCCCAGTGTCATGGTCAATGCTCTGGATCTGAGTCCGAATTATGCAGGAACGCTCATGGCGCTGACCAACGGCATTTCGGCACTCACTGGAATCGCTTCGCCTTACATCATCGGCATCATGACGCCGAATCAGACCCTCAGCGAGTGGCGTTTTGTATTTTGGATTCTCTTTGGAGTATCGTCGGTCAGTAATCTCGTGTTTCTTCTCTACGGTAGCGGCGAGGTGGAGTACTGGAATGACCCGGACTTCGTCAACGCCGAGTACGAGAGGCGAAAGAAGAAGTCCATCGAGGAAGTTAGAGTCGCGTAGTTCCTATATCAGCGCTTGATTCCTCTGCTGTCATGTCTGTGCGTTTACCAGCTTTGTTTTCGTTTTTGGTGAATTTAACAACGAAGTGTTTTTATATCTTTTTTTACGTTTAATATGATCAGTATTTTGCTTGCATTTTGGTAATCGAAGCACAGAACGCATCACGAGGAGATAATAATGTACTGCGAGTATTAGAGATGACAGCAGGGGATTGCACATGCGTCTGTTTTCGTTTAATATTTCTCAAAATATACCTTTACAATTTATCGTAGAACAGTGTAAAGTTATGGACCGTAAATTTATATCCACGTAGAGTATGTATAAGCGAAGTAAAATTTTAAGTTAAGAAAACGTAATTTATTCATATAGGCTCCGCCTAATCTATAAGTTATAAAAGGTGTTGAAATACAGTTGCGCATTTGACGCCTCTTGACTATTGACATTTAGACTAATAATTATGTAAACATCGAGCGCGAATTTTCGGCGAGACGTCTGGGATGATAAGGCAATATTTCCGCGATCCCCCAGCACGGTATATATATATTTGAAATTTTTGTTTACACAATACGCACACTTTTATTTAACTACTTATACGACAGAGTCCAATAAATTGGCAATAAAAAGATTAACAGGCACAAACTTCGTCCTTGATGAATGCGCTCGTAAAAGTTGAAACACATTGAATGTTCAAATTTATCCTGAACCAAATAAACTGCAGTTTCCACTTGGCTTGTATATTGTATATCGAATAAAACAAATAATAATAATAAATCCCTTGCATACGGGAGCCAATCCCGTCGTTGAGAAATTTTCAGTTGCTAAAAATAAAAGCCTGACAACTATATGGGCACGCAGACTTCTGGCCAAGACGACGCGAGACGAGTGATTGGGTAAAGTGACTCTGATTCGCTGAATTAAAAGGTTGCAGCGCCGCAATTGAAAAGATCATCAGGAATCCACGACGGCGCTGATGTTCTCTTTAAGTATGCACAGCTCACACACACACACACACACACACCCACAGACACACACTACGCAGTCGCGCGACTGAAAGATTTCTCGGTCGGAGAAAAGAAACTTTTTTTTTTTTTAAACGAAGGTAGCAATTTCGCGCGCCGTACACTCGCCTCGGCAATTTACTACAGCTCTAAAATTTAGCCGAGAGCGCGTATACTGCAGATCTATGTAATATACTCTCGGTTTTTACGATATACAGCTTGCGTCACGCGTCGTCGTTGTTGTTGTTATTGTTGAAAAGGGTTAATTTTGCATGTGAACGCGCGGAATATTTATTATACCCTGGGTGCTAGAGAAAGCGAGTTGCGGAAACCGATTTTCTATTATCTATATATATATATATGCATATAAAATAAGAACGCCGATGAACGTCTCGCCAATATTGACGGACTACTTTGAACGAAATCCCAAAGTCTATAAATTCTCCCACCTGTCGGATGATGCAATAGCAAATAAATAAATCTATATAAGTTATTCCGATGATAAGCGGGACAAAACAGCGCGCGCGCGCGCGCGATAATGTAGCGCCTATCGCAGAGAGCAGCTTTTCTCGTATACCTGTATATCGATATTAAACACGGGTTGCAATTTGCCGGTGCGTTTGCAGACTTTTCGCTCCCGTCTTACCCGCGCGCGCTCGAGCACGAGATTCGTCTGGCCGATAATAGCTTATCGTAGCACAGCTATAAGCGTATACATGCATACAGACAGGCGCGCGCTTTTCGCCAGTCTTCGAGATCGGTAGCGTCGAGCGTATACATGCGTATATTATTCACGGGATCAATGCTTCTTAAATCCGGCAGGTTATTATTATTATTATTCTTTCTTTTCGACGTATGTACGTATATAATAACGCCTCGCGTTAAGAAGCTACGAAGTTCGACCGTCGTGGCGCCAATGTACCCGTGGTGCATCAATTAAAGCGGCTTGCCGATCGCCGCGCGACTGCAGAGTGCTCGACGCGGCGTCTCTGGCCTTTTCCTTTTTTTATTCTCTCCACTTTTTCTCGCTCAACGCATTCTCATTTTCTTCACGCGTGTTCCGCTCACTCACTCACTCACTCACTCGCGAGAAAGGTGGCATCGTGCGCGCGCTTACTCGCCTGTCGACCGGCAGCACGTGCGGATCG
The DNA here is from genome assembly GCA_900474305.1 of Cecidostiba fungosa. Taxonomy (NCBI): domain Eukaryota; kingdom Metazoa; phylum Arthropoda; class Insecta; order Hymenoptera; family Pteromalidae; genus Cecidostiba; species Cecidostiba fungosa. Next base: position 83,966 of record UCOJ01000539.1, read on the forward strand.
TTTTCTGGAAAGACTGTGTTGTATACACGCGCACCGATTTCTTACCGATCGATTCATGTGCCAACTTGCCACGCCAAGATCACGATCGATCGTCGTGCAGAAGGGACTGTTTGACGAATTTTATCTTTCGCCTGTACGCGGGGCTTGATTTATTATATATTCTCTGGGTCGAATAGCTGGGCAAATATTTGGCTGGCGCTATCGGTCGAGAGAACGACTGAAACGATCGCGCGCGCGCCGATTTCGTGCTTCAGGAGAGACGCTGAGTGCAGGACACCTGTTATATTTTATAGTTATATTATATAGCGATTAACCATGAGGTCGAGAGGAATGTTGGACGCTTGGAGATCATGTTGTGAGTAATATATTAATCATTTGTGTTTTTTTTTGTTTTGTTTCGTAACGAGTTGTCGAGGAAAAGATGACGTTTCAATCGTAACGCTAATGGGATTTTAAAAGGTTTGTTAAAGTGCGTTCAACTTTTCTGTCTACGACCGATGAGTATCAGAGCCTTACAACTCAATGTGTATCATAATATTTACACACGAATTTCGCTTGAAACAAAAGAAACTTTAAATCGAGCAAACATCTTTTCCCGCGAATAAACTAACTCATGTGCTCCTGATATACATACCTAAAATTAACAATCATTAACTGTATATCGACGCGTGATAAAGCACTCAAACATAGAGACAATGTCATTCAGTACAGCGTATTATATATTATGATACCGATATTAGAAGTGTGTCATTATCGCCGATAACAGACATGCATAAACGCTTAAAAATCATCATATAATATATACACAGAATCTAATAATATATTGCCAAAGATAACGCAAACGTATCGTCTTTTTCTCTTTATCGCAGGCGTTAATATTCCGCAACGATGGATCTTCGCGCTGATGGGATTTCTGGGCCTATTCAACGCCTATGCCATGAGGGCATGTCTCTCCATCACCATCACGGAGATGGTCGTGCCGATAGAGCATTCGAACGAACCCTCGGACTACACGTGTGAGTCAACTGAAAACATTACGTCCAACAGTAATAGCACTATTAGCAGTGGAGGCAAGGGGACTTATGAGTGGAGCGAATACACTCAGGTAAAGTAATGTTTATTATTATGGTGGTTGAACAAAAAAAATGTCTTTTTTTTTAAATAATACAATGGGCCTTGACGAGTGATCTAATTTTTTGTTTTCGGTGTACCCCTTTTGTCAGTTGGAGGAATGTAATCTCGTAATCTAGCTTTTGTTGATAATGATTGTCATCGAAAAAGTTGGAAACGCCGCGTTAAGAACAAAACGCGTTATTGACTCGATTGCCGAGACTCGGCTGCATATCTCATTGGTATTAATGAGAAAATTATCTTCGTGGATGTACTTGTATAGTGACATAAATATTTTTTCAACGAAGCACGTACTTCGTTATCTTCTCTCAATGTATTAACGTGTATACGATATGTTAGAAAATTCGCGTATACTTTAATTAAGAGTAGGAAACAAACGGTAAAACTCGAGTCGGTGATACGCGAGTCGATCATTAAAGCCAGTATAACACAATAAAACAAATATTTGCCTAACTGTCTGCCGTTCGGTTCGCGGACTTGAGAATGAAACAGCTGCTGAAATTAATCCAGCACGTTAATTGGCCTAATCCACTTGATCAAATCGATTTTCCTCCAACGATCAATTACAGCTGTATACTAATTCGTACATTCGTCCTCCAACTCTTAATCATTCCTCGACTAATGCAATCCGGCTATTGTTAAACAGGGTGTCATCTTGTCCTCCTTCTACTGGGGCTACGTCGTGACTCACTTACCAGGCGGCATGATGGCCGAGAAGTTCGGCGGCAAATACACCCTGGGCATCGGAATCCTCCTCACGGCCGTCTTCACCCTTCTGACACCCAACGCCGTGGCCTGGGGTGACTCGACGGCTCTGATAATCCTACGTCTGCTCATGGGTCTGGGCGAGGGTACCACCTATCCGGCGGTCAACGTGATGCTGGCCCAGTGGACTCCACCTGAAGAGCGTTCCAAGACCGGTTCGTTCGTCTACGCAGGCGCACCTCTGGGTACCGTGTACGCGACAACGGTATCCGGTCTGATCCTGCGCTACTCGAGCATCGGCTGGCCTGCGGTCTTTTACTTCTTCGGCAGCGTCAACGTCCTCTGGTTCCTGGTCTGGGTGGTCCTCTGCTACAACAACCCGCGCGAGCATCCCTTCATCTCCGAGAGCGAGGTCAAGTACCTGAACGAGCGTCTCAGCGATCACACGCACCAGAAACCACCGCCGGTACCCTGGCGTCACATTCTGACCTCGAAGCCACTCTGGGCACTGATCATCGCACTGATCGGTCACAACTGGGCATTCCTCACGATCGTCAGCGACCTGCCCAAGTACATGAGCAGCGTGCTCAAGTTCTCCATTCAGAACAACGGATACCTGTCTTCCTTGGCTTACCTCTGCATGTGGCTGGGTAGTCTGGTCACATCCTGGATCGCCGACTGGCTCATAGCCAAGGGACACATGACCATGACCGGCGTCAGGAAGTTCGGCTCGACGATCGCGTTGATCGGTCCGGCTCTGTTCATCGTCGGTGCCTCGTACGCCGGCTGCGACAGAGTCATGGTCGTGGTGATGTTCACCGTGGGCATGGCCCTTATGGGTACAGCTTTGCCCGGTATCATGGTCAACGTCCTGGACCTCAGTCCGAACTACGCTGGAACATTGATGGCCCTGACCAACGGGATATCAGCGCTGACCGGTATCGTCACGCCTTACATCGTCGGGGTCTTGACGCCTCATCAGACCATCACCGAGTGGCGATCCGTTTTCTGGATCGTCTTCGGTGTCTCCATAGCCACGAATCTGGTCTTCTTGTTCTACGGCAGTGGCGAAGTCGAGTACTGGAACGATCCCGAGTTCGTCAAGGAGGAGAGGAGGCGAAGGAAGAACAAGAAGGTTGAGGAGATAGAGACGTAGCGCAGGGAAATAATGCACGTCGCTTAGACGAACAAATTATAATCGATACGTAGGGGAACTTATCATTACGCTGTACGACACGATTGTTCGGATATATATTGTAATGTATTATTTGTACGCAATGCAGTATGGCGGCACCAAGTTTTCTTACACCTTACCATCTCTATAGCGCATTGTGATTTAATGCATATGACTAGCGCGGCATGGCTTCTTTTTAATGACTGCGATTACAATATGTTTTTTTTTTCATTTTAATCCTCGAACAGAGATTTTACTATTATAAGAATCGATCGATTGTAAATCAATTGCGTTGAAGTTTTAACCGATGACACGAAGTGAGTGTTGTTAAAGTAAAAGCAATCTCAAAAAGCTTTAAAAAGAGATCCTATACATTCAAGCGTTATTCACTGAGTATGGTGCGTGCGAAGAAATTGGATAATACGGTCAAGGCCGCGGTGCTCGTTTAAAAGTGTATACTTCTTTTTCAAAATCGCATCTGAGATATACAAGGATGCATCATGACTACGAACTATTAAAATGCACTAAGGAAATTAAAAATGTTTCAGTTTAAACTACTATTATCTGTGATGGTTGTAATAGTTTTGTTACTCAAACATTCACATGTGCGTTTTGCTTATAAGCTATATCTTAGTTATATGTTACGTGGAATAAAAGTTATTGAATAAACGAAATGTTTTAAAATGTATATGTCATATATAAATAAAGATTGGTAGCGAAATTATATACATTTGTTATTATGAAAATCAAATGAAATAAACAATTTCGAGATGATAGTGTGAAATAGTGATTAATAAATAAGTTAAAAATTAATTGAGGCTGCACACTTATTACTTCCTTTAGAGTTTTATAAATTTAATTGAATTATTATCGAAGAAGTTCAAAATTGAAACAGTTCAAACAGTTCAAAATTGAAAATCTTCCGCTTGGATTCACGTCGACAAAAACAATAACATACTTTGCTTTTGTGTATAATTGTACTATTGGATGGAGCAAAAGCAGATACACATAGATAACGTGTAATGCATATACAATTTTGCCAAAAAGATTAAATCGGAAAGCTGCACAAATTATATAATAGGTATCGAATTTGAAAATTTTAATTGTTCTATATTGGTTGACGAAACAAATTTATAGTTTACAAAAAACAAATATTAGTTTGCATTTCATAACGAATATTCCAGAAATGGTTTTATTTTGACTATTCATACAATAGCGTGATACCATCAGAATTTGCCAGTAACCCGTAAATTCATATACATTGACGACAAATTGCTAGGATTTTTCATTTCATGATTAATTTATTAGAGTCTCTGATAGAAGTTTGCATTACATGCTCAACGCACAATCAGTTAACGACTATGTAAATAAATGATCATGAATTTAATTCCATCATGGGGGGATACTTAGAAGTTGGAAGAATTGTACGGGCTTTTACACCGATTACACGTTTGATGATATAATAATGCTTTTATTAACTCTTTTCACATCATTAGACAACAATATAGATAAAGATTTAGCTATCCAAACACAAAGCCTTTCAACGATCACGTGAAAGATTGAGTAAAATTGAAAATTAACTAATTTTACATACATTATGAATAGTGTTTCAATGTACATTATCTGTTTCTAACTATAATGTAATCTCATCTGATGACTGACGCAATAGCTTTCTTGATTATAAAAGTAATAACATAAAAGCAGGATGTTATCCTGCAGTCATAAGCGGCATTTCAAATACCTGAAATTCATTCAAACATTTCTAGCGCAGACCGATATGCCTGGCTATAATTAGATGTCAACAATCGAATTCACAATTCAGATTGATCCCAGAGAATGATTTTGTGAAATATACCTCAGCTCGAGTTCGAGCATATTATTATGAGTTAATTGCAATGCAATAGTTAAAATTGATAGCGATTTTTTAAGTAATATTTTTTGTTTTTATATTTATTTTCCGTTAAGCAAGAGAGGCGCGCAAGAAAAAGTATGCATAAACGCGAAACCTTTTGCATCTCATATTTTAACATCGAGTTGGCAATAAATGAAATACTACGCACCTCGAAAGACAGCTGAGTGAAAGTTTCTAAATTCCAACCTTTGAATGATTGATTTGACCTGACGTAATAACACTTTATTGATTTATTTGAATTATTAAATTTATATGCGCGATGAGTCTCATTGTAGACTTCCTTATAAACATTTAATTTATTGTTACATTAATGTTTTCTGAGAAAACGAAATTGACCTTTGTAGTTAAAACAATCAGTTATTCATTCATAATTACACTAATCTATAATATCAACATCGAATATTTAGGGACTATAAGGGGACATAGCGAACTTAACATTATGATCGTTTTGCTGACTTGTTTTTGCTCATATTGAATGCTACGTTCATTCAAAAACAGATAAAATATATATACTCTTATATTATACAATAAAATTAATCTGCTTCTGTGAGTCTGAGTCCTGCTGTATTAGCTGATAAAAACCATGTTTCCATGTGATCAAAAAATCACCAAAATAGTACATTACGATATACTAGTGGCGTAAGTCGTACTTTACGGCACGGCGTGTATAAGCGCCCGAGCGCAGCGAGTACGTTTAACGCCGTGCCATGAAGGACGACTTATGACACGTGTATCGTACATTATTTTATAGCACTGACTAGCATAAATCCGCTGTCACGCCTATCCGTAGTATTAGCAGTCCATTTTTGCGCCGTGCTAGCGCCCGAGCGTAGCGAGGGCGATATGCACGGTGTAATAATGGACTACTTATGCCACGGATAGGCG